>CM020215.1:210363382-210529512 GCA_009819775.1 Phoenicopterus ruber ruber
GAAGCTGAAGAAACACCCTCTTGCAGAGTTGTGTGTGGCACTGGGCCATGCCGTTATCGCCCACCTGCCACGCGTGACAGCTTCTCCTCTGAGCACTCCCAGCAGAAAAGTTGTATCAGCTGAGCCAGCTCTGGTCATGGCCAGTGGCTGCCCGAGAGCAACCCAAGCTATGGTTTAAAGAGATTAATGAGCACTTCTGCAATGCCTTCCTTTACCGGAGCTATCTGAGCACACCCTGCGGCCTGCTCAGCCAGGCTCAGAGCAGGCTGGCTGGCTGAGGGTTAAACTTTGCCAGGATAGGAAGATGAAGAAACCAGTCAATCTCTTTTCTTCTACTGAGGACGGAGAATGTCAGAAAATCTTCCTCTAGCTCATTGTTTCACTGATTGGTATGAATATGTGTTTGCGGACAAGCTTTGAAATTGCTTTCAATTTCTCTTTTCACACTGGATTCAGGGTCTGAAGGGCATCTTCTCAGCACGGCACAACCTTGGCAGAGCCCTTTCCCGTAGAAGCTGCGTAATCCAGCCAAACCTTATTCATCAGTACCCTCACACCATGACTGGAAACAGCATGAGCCAGCAAAAGCAGGTGGCTGTCCATGTGCACCCAGGGTTTTGCCAGGATAACTAAAAGGGGTTTAGGCTGCGGGGCTTCTTCTACACCTTCGACTGCTGTGGTTTCACAGTTTTGTTGTTAGACCTTTCGGCAGTAACCATGCAAGAGCTAACGGATGGGCAAGGGGACTTGATGTGGAAAGGCTACAGTGATCTTCCTACCACCCCCAAGGCTGCTCACAGGATCCCTCTTCCAGCTTGTGCCTCAGCTGGTCCCGCAGCAGCTGCTGAGCTGCTATACGGTGTGCAGCACGGCATGCAAAGATAACCCCCAAGCAGTTCTGTAAATTATGATTTTTTAACACTTATGACATGAAATGGCTGAACGTCCTCTGTTGTGAGGGGGGAGGGAGAGTCAGGCTCCTTCAAGGGAGGGACAAGACCATCAATTCTCATAGCAAGCATCTGGGACGTAGATATTTAATTCATTTGCGCACTTTTGAACTTTTTAACCTGCATGCCCAAACCTGCTCCCGGTAGAAGGAACGAATTTCAATAGAGCTTGAAAAAGAGCCTGTGTCAGAAAAGCATCCGATTGATTTTTGTGCATTTGCCTGCTTAAGTACAAAGGATCTCTGGTATATGTTTGAAATCAGTGCACCAGCAAGAACCCAGCAGCCTTTGTACCAGCACGGCTGTGAAGCCCTGAGACAGCGTGGAAGCGGGTTGACCTCTCGCTCCTTTTGAGCTGGTCCTTGGATGTGCAGCGGCTGCCGTGCCGCTATTCAGGCTGCTCCGTGCTTCTGCGCTAACAATTTTTTTCCAAGATGTGTCAGTTCCATGAACAGAGAAATTCAGCAAAATGAGGGCAAGTGTCACCCGTACTTAGCATTATCAATGCGGGAAAAAAGTGCCATAAAAGTCAATACTCCAACACACAGCAACACAACTGGATGGCTGATCTATAACTGACGTGTGGTTATCATACTGATTAACCCAAATAGCATGTCCACATCTCTAATACACACTTAGCTGAAAATTTCATGAGAGATCCAAAGCTTTAGTGCAGGATAAAGTCTTATGATAGACAGAACAAGGACAAGCTGCTACAGACTCATCTACATCTTAATCAAGCTCTGAATTAAACAGGATCCTTGATCTTATTACTGTAGTCATCTATTTGTAATTTCAGTAGGGAAGAGAAAGCAACAGAGAGATTTTCAATAGCCTCTCTCTTGTTCCTCAATAGCAAAAGTCCTTCCAGCAAAGCCGAGGCTTTTATACACGTTGTGTTTGCTGTGCACATTTTCCAAATAAGTGGGCTTGGAGGCTAGAGGAATCTGGGTCAGCTGAGACGCCGTGGTCCTTGAAGTGGCTTGTTTGTGCAAATATCTTGTAAAATCCGGATTCTCAAAACTCAGCTGCATTGTCACATTTATATACTCTTATTTTTATTTCCTGATTTTTTTTTAACAACATTTATTACTGCCTTCCTCTGGAGGTTTCTGAAGAGGGAGGCAAAAGTATTTTACTCTTCAAAAGAAATAGGTTGGAAAATTCAATAGTGCTTCATGTCTCTTGCCAAGCACAGTAATTACACAAGCTACAGCAAATATTTAAAGAAAAGAAACACTCTTTTTTTTTTCTCATTGCCGGCTTTGTTGATAATAATAAAAGAATGAGAAGATATTAAAAAGCTTGAAATGAGTAATATGGATGGAGAAACTGAAAAATGAATTAGCACACAATTGTCTTCTCACAGGATATCTCCTTTATTTAACGGAAATCTTCCAGTTTGGAGGAAAGGTTTTTAGGAATAACTATGGATTAAAGAACTTTTATTATTTTTATCTTGTTATCTAAAAAAACCCTAAAATAGGCTGTTGAAGTTGAGGGAATGTCCTGGTTGTCTCTGTTAGTCTTAATTCCCAAGGAACAGAAATATCTTTAATGTGTTACTCTTCCTAAATTAGAGGACTGTAATTTTTCAGTTTTTTAATTGCTTCTCTCTAAAAATGTCTCCCAGACAACAGCAGAAATTTATCCAGCGTGTTGGAAAGTGAGAATACAATTTGATCATAATAAGGATGACTTTGCATGTTTTTTTTGTTCTTTGATAAGGTATTGTCTATTCCACCTCAAAAAATGCCCCTTTACTGGAAAGCCATATAACGAAAGTTATATTTACTGTTCCCTTAAGGCATTATGTCGGAAACAAGCTTAAATCCAGAGCACTCCCTGAGCTCTCCCCACATTTCCAGATTGCCGCCTGTCTCTGGGTTGCCAGTGACTGAATTACCCGTAGTCCCCTTTGCGGGTGACCCTAAATCCTGTCCTCACCGGCGCAGGGCGAGACCTGCCTCTCCGGGAGGAGGGTTGCTGCGAGGGTCGGCGGGACAGAGGGGGCAGGAAGGGCCGGCTACCCTTCCCTGTCCTACCGCTGTCCCTAGAGGTGACAGCCCTTGTCCAGCCTTTTCTGCTGGAGTCCCCTCAATCGTCCCAAAGCCCTGAAGGTGCATGAGAAGTTTGCATTCAAGAAATGTGCTCGAGTGAGGACAAAAGAGATATAGATGCTGCCATACCTGTTTTCCTCTCTACCCCTATGTTATTTACGGTTGGTGATGAGGAATTCTATTTATTTGAGGTGACAGATTAGCTGGAGGGAAAAACCAGGAGCATGCTGGTCCCTTTTTCAATGCATCTGTAGGTACTATGTTAGTCCACTGAATACCCACCTTCTCTTCCTTTAACAGCTTCTTCATCACTGCTTCATTGACCTCACTTAATGTCCTCCCTAATTGGCATAGATGTTAGAACATTTTTCCTAATGCTCACTTTTAATTTCTTTCTTTTCCTAGTTTTAGGCCATTACTCCTGGTTTAACCACCTTTAATATTCTCCCCGCTTTTTCATATTATTTCCTCTGAATATATTTTCTTGTCGGCAGTTATCATAGTCCTTCGCTGTTATTTTCTCCAAGTAGCATTAAGCTTCCAATACAAAAGGATAATCAGAGACTCTGTCTCAGTGCAATTTACCTCTACATAAAAATGGCCTTATTTAATCTCTGGTAATATGCACTGTATTTTGTTTCTGTATGGAACATCTCAAATGGAAAACACAAAAGATCCACAGCTGAAGTATTTTTTTTAAATATTCAGAATGTGCGCATTTAAAAATATCACAGAAATCCAAATCTGTGGCAGTGCAGTGTTAAG
This sequence comes from Phoenicopterus ruber ruber, assembly GCA_009819775.1. Classification (NCBI taxonomy): domain Eukaryota; kingdom Metazoa; phylum Chordata; class Aves; order Phoenicopteriformes; family Phoenicopteridae; genus Phoenicopterus; species Phoenicopterus ruber. The sequence goes on from CM020215.1 coordinate 210,367,158, forward strand.
TTTGAATGAAGAAAAGTGTGATGATTAATAAAAATAGACACATAATCAAGTTCTGCTGTGCAAGGAGCTACCACACATCAGCTGAGCATCAATATAGGCTGGAGGCTCTCTAACACTATCAACCAGCAGGGTCATTTATGCAAACCTCAGCAAAAGAGATTTGCATTTCAGGAATCTCACAGATACCAGATTATTTCTCTTCATGACACTGTAAGTCTCTATTAGACATCAGAACCTGTCTCGGGATGCATAGGTGTGTCTGTTGGCCATAGACTCCCTTCCTGCAGGTAACACAGCAAGTCGAGGATGAGTGTAGTTACCTTTGCTGTCAGGGACTTAGGTGATTTCCTCCCTTAATATTAGATAATGTCAATAGTTGCTTTTTCATAGAATCATAGAATCGTTTAGGTTGGAAGAGACCTTTAAGATCATCGAGTCCAACCATTAACCCAGCACTGCCAAGTCCACCACTGAACCATGTCCCTAAGCGCCACATCTACACGTCTTTTGAATACCTCCAGGGATGGGGACTCCACCACTTCCCTGGGCAGCCTGTTCCAGTGCCCGACAACACTTTCGGGGAAGAAATGTTTCCTAATATCCAATCTAAACCTCCCCTGGCACAACTTGAGCTGTTTCCTCTTGTCCTATCGCCTGTTACTTGGGAGAAGAGACCGACCCCCACCTCGCTTTTTATTGTATGTGTCCCAATATTCAGAAGCTTCATGCATCACATGGATGAATTAATTAGCCCAAGTTTGGCAGACAAGCTGTCATTCACTTCAGTGAAATTTCTATATGTAGTTAAGACCTTTTGTTTGCCATTCCGTCAAGGCAATTGTTGCAGGGGGGGGAAGGCATGACACACCACAAAACAAATAACCCAAAACAGAGCTGATCTTTCTGTAGAAATAGAATCTCTTTTTGGCTTCCTGCAAAGTGTAGAACTCGAAAATGGTGTCTTTCACTCCCTGTCTGGATACTGCTTGTCCAAAGCAATTATCATTTTAAATTTGGACAGAAAAATGCACACAAGGTTATAATTATCAGTTATTCAGCTGGTCAATTGCTGCTTTTCCTTTTTTTCTTTTCTAAATCTTCAGAAACTGATAAAGGTCTTTCATTATTGTTTCTTTTCACCAGCATTATGATGAAGTCGTACCAAAAGAAAAGTAATCTTTAATTAATTTTTCTTGTGCAGCAGCACAGTGCAGTAGGAAGCTCTGTCTTCTTTTCTGGGCATGGAGCTGAGATTCAGAGGATGAAATTTCTTGCCCGCTGTCGCCATGGTCCCAATACGCCACGCCACGTCAAATGCAAGTACAATCTTGCATTCAAGGGTTGTGTTTCAGTCTCTATTTGCTTCTTCATGATAGAATTCAGCACATCAGGAAAAACTCAGTGGAAGCAGGATGCTGCCACTCAAAGATCCTGCTATATTTGCTTTGTTAGCTCTATTTTTCTTCTCTACGAGGCAGGAGCGCCACAGGGTGGGTGCACACTTCGCCTGCTTGCATGGTCCTACCCTGTCAGTGTCCACCTCGGCCACATCCAGACAGCAGACTGGGACAAGGCTCCATCCCACAGAACCAAAATCAAGGTGTGCAGGCAAGGATGCCCCCAGGGCGCTCTGATGGGTACCTCAGTGTGGATGAGAGGGGGATCAGGACGGGCATGCTGGGTTGGCTCCCAGGTGCCGTTGGATTCATCTCTGCACTATCGATCACTGATCCCCAGGCTACATCATCCATCTTCGCCTTCTCCCTCTTGATTGAAAATCATTCAGAGAAGACTTATTAAGGCCAAAGAAAATGTATGTGGACTCTGGGAGAGGCAACGCACAATTATTGCTTAGGACCTGCCATTTTAAATGCTTCTTTCTTACTCTGTTTTTAATGCTGCTTCTTTTCTGGGGGGAAGCTGTTACAAAGTGGTTGTGTATGCCAGTAATTGAAACTGAGTACAATGCTCATTAAGGCCTAAATAAGGACGAAGAGCATGATCATCAGGACATACATAATTGATGGTGTTGCATTAAGTATTATAAAGTAATTCTAATTATAAAACATCCCAGGTCTTCTATCAATCATCCTTCTCCCGTTCACCTTTTCTGTTTCGATCCGCGCACACATTACTCACACAGCCTGAACCAGGTCCCTTGCCGCATCTACGGCGCAGTCCCCGCGGTGGTTATTGCGTATGCACCTTGCGAGGAAAGGAACCGCAGCACAGGCTGGAATAAATAGCTCAGTCCTGCAAGGCTTGTGACACACACTCGTCTTGTGAATTCCTAATGCATGTGGTTCTACTACATTTGCCCATTAATGAATGAGAAAACTGCATTTCAAAAACAATGTTTTCCAATTAAATCTCGGTTACTGTCGGGAACGGGGTTTTAGCTAGCTTTCCAGGTATGACCTTTGTGCGTGTTAGTGTGCATAAGAATAAGCAGGCTTGCAAGAAATTCAGTGATTACTCATTCTCTTTTGCTCCAAAATAGAAAAAGAAAAGAGAAACAAAAATTCAGTTATTGAAAAAAAAATAATAAAAAAGGCATTTTCAGGAACAAAGGTTTTTTTCTCAAAGAAAGCTATATAGTTTATATTTAAAACTTTTTAAAGCTTATTTTTGAATCAAAATACAAAATTCCCCAGGAAAAAGTGGAAAGACTGATTTTCATAACCAATGTTTCCCGGTCACTTTATTAACTACTTTTAGATATTTATAAAAGAAACCCCTAAAACAGCTAGGCATAGATTAAAAAAAAAATGAAAAGAGTTCTGATGAAGTTTTTCTTTCTAGCTGTGCTCCTGAGACCCTCTTCTAGCAAGCAACTAGAGCTGCCTGAGGAACAGCCCAGGCTTTGGGAAAGGGCCTGAGAGCAGCTCTGCGCTTGGCGCTGGCCGCCGAGCAGTCGCTGAGCAGCAGGGGCTCCCAGCAGATCCAGAGCCCACTGAGGTGTATGAAAAGCTGCCCAAATAATTGCAGCTGGCTTTGATCAGAACACACGATAAAAGGCAATGCTAAACAAGGGATAAAACTAAAGAAAAACAAGTTTTAAAAAAAAAAAAAGAAATAAATTGGAAAAGCCACCTTTGGTAAAGTAGTCAGAGCCTTTAAGACTTTAAGGGTTTCCATATTCCATCAGTAAACAATTCATAGATTTAGTACTAAAGTTTCAGTATAAAAGAAGATCTGACAAATAAAAAATTTCTATGATGATTCTCTGTCGTGGTTTAACCCCATCCAGTAACCAAATACCAGGCAACTGCTCACTCACTTTTCCCCCTCCCCAGTGGGGTGGGGAGGAGAATCGGAAAGAAAGGAAAACTCGTGGGTTGAGATAAAAACAGTTCACCAGGACAGCAAAGAAAAAGATAATAATAATGATATTCTATATTAGTAATGATAATAATTAAAAATTATAATGATAGTAGAATATACAAAATGAACAATGCACAATTTCTCACCACCCAATGACGCGACGACCGATACAGCCCGTCCCGAGCAGCGATCACGGAGCGAAACCAAGAGCGATCTCGGAACCATCCTGAGCAGCGATCTCAGAACTGCGATTTCCCCAGCAGCGATCTCGGAACTGCAAGTTCCAGAGAGAGCGAGTGAAGGAACGAACAGCCAAATGAACAAAAACACAAAAGCACGAATGAACGAAAGGCCTCTGGCCCACCAGCCGAGCCCCACTTACATACTGAGCATGCCGTCTATGGTATGGAATACTCTCTTTGGCCAGTTTTGATCAACTGTGCTGGCTCTATCCCTCCCAGGTTTTTGCACCTGCACATTAGCAAAACCTGAGAAGCTGGAAAACGTCCTCGATCACTTAGCAGCAACTAATAACATCAGTGTATTATCAACATTCTTCACATACCAAATCCCATATTAAATCCAAAACACAGTAGCTACTGGAAAGAAAATTACCTTCATCCTGGCCCAAAGTCAGGAAATTTTCAAAAAAGAAAAAAACCCTTCATTAGTGTCACTTTAACCAAAATCAAAATATTTGGTTTTCAATCATCAGCTTAACCACAGACCAAGCTTACTGGTGGAGGTCTGATTCCTGATTTCCTTACTCTTCCCCGTGTTTCCACCGGTACCTCTCTCCTAACAAACCTCCAGGATACACTGCGGGTGCCACAGGATCTCAGATGTACCATGGGATGACAGCTGAGTCTGTGTCTCAGAATGGGAGCACGAGGTGTCCAAACTGCATCACCTATGAAGCACCACTGTTCTATGGGAGGTAGAAACTTGTTTCTGAACTGATTCAGATGAAAGCATCACAGTTCCGTTCAACAAATGCAAATAGATGGCTTTGCTTTTTCTAAAATCAAAAACTCATTAAAAAAAAGTAGGTATGTTGCTTTTTTGTCTTGTCTTCAGATGAGAAGTTTTTTAAACAGCAGTGAAAAAAGTGCTCTGAATTTTCTTGTTGAAAAGCAGCTAGAAAATAATGTAGGGAGGACATTATTATCGTTAACGTTGTTAGATTATTTATGATAATGATAACAGGAACATGGGACTGGAGTGAACTTCCACGTAGTGAGTGGCTTGGTCACCACATCGCATGATCCCTGTACTGCACATCCTAGCGGCAGTTAAATTCTTTTACCCCTCTTAGAAGTGATGGTGAAGTGCTGTACGACACTAAATCCCATCATGTTAACCCTGAGCAGAGCAGACCTCCCGGGCTTGTCTAGATGAGTTGTGCCAGCTCTTGTTGCTGGTGGTACATGGGACTAAGGTAGCCAAAATTTATGTCCAATGACTTCTAGCTCTAAGATGGAGGAGTAGAATTTCTTCCGTTCACAGCTCAAATCACTGCTGTGACAGCTGTTGGAGCAAATAGAGAATGCAACCTGGACTTTGGTGTCTGAGGCTGACACCTTGACCCCTCTGGCATTGCATCCCTTTCACTGAAGGATGATCACTATTCTTTTTCCCCTAAAGAATGAGAAATTGCAGCCTTTTTAGTGCCTTGGGAACCCTCACCGAGTATATATGGATTTCATTACTGTGAGTGTGCTGTAGTGAGATAGCTGGTGATATCATCCTTCCCCTAACATGCAATGGCATTCTAGTATTATTATGGCAAGCTGTAATACCAGCAGTGTGGAAATGCTGGATGAGTCATCAGGGCCCACTAATGCATTTTCCAGCTGTCTCTCTCACTCTCTTTCCATCTTTGCTTCTCCTGTTGTATTTTCAGCATCTACAGAAAGGGGAAAGAGGCTTTAAGATTACTGTGTTTGACACGCTCTGCTTAGAAGAGCTTACAGAAGACATGAAGTCTCAAAACTGAGGGATGATTCCCTTTTACAGTGCAAGTGATGCCGCCACCCTGCCCCGGGCTGCCTCGCAGAAATGGGGGAATGAGATAGCACGAGGACTGCTTTCATCCCAAGCTGCAGCTGTGCGGCAGCGCTGTCTCAAAGCGAGCTCGCCAGCTGCCAAGGCATGGTCCGTTTTCAGGCAAGCTTGATAACAAGTGAGAAATCAATACTATTCACTATGGTAACTGTTTGGTAACCAGCGTGCTACGCACAGACCTGCCTCTGTCCCCTTCTGAAGGACAGGGCCCATCTTCCGTCACCACGGGGTAACTGTGAGCAGGATGTAACCAGCCCATATCTGGATGTAGACAGTAACTAATAATCAAAGCTTTAGGTAAACTCATTAGAGACTTCCTAAGCTGGAATATGTGACCAGACCATTGGGTGTTTAATAGCTATCGATGGATCTGCTCTTTCTGAATTAGATTAATTGCCTGTTGCTGTACAGTGGTATCTGGCTGAGTTTCTTTTTTTCACCTCAGTGAGGTTGATTCTCTCCTGGTCTCATCCCTAAGTGCCACTTTCTCAGTGTGAGGGCAGGAAACTGCTTTGCCTCTTTTTCCAGGATGGGAGCAATCCCAGAAGTGGGAATGATGAGAAACAGGGAGTGAGAGACATAGGAAGCTGCTCCTGCTGCATCCGTACTGGGTCTAGTGGTCCTCACATACAATTGCAATTCAAACGTTGCTTATTCCTGACTGCTTCGGAGGAAAGTGGAACCTGGGCCCAGCAGCACAAGGTTGGAGGTAAGTTAGGGGTTTCAAGCTAACTGTCTATGAAATAGCAGCTTACAGGACTGTGCTTCATTCCTAACGGGCAATCAGCTGGGCCACGACGTTTATGAGACCAAGTTCATCCATGAGAATTTCAGTAAATGTCACGTTTCCCTCTGACTGGAAATATACCCTTAAAAGATATTTTCTCTGACCAAAACAGCTTCCAGTCTGAACAGAACTGGGAATAAAAGCCCACATATGAATGAGAATTAAACATAATACCAGTATTTACTCCTTTCATATTCTCAAAAAAAAAACCCACCAAAAAAAAAAAAGAAAAAGAGCTTTTGGTTAGTTTCACATTTTGTACAATTGATTCACTTAGGATTTCTTCTTTCTAAAGGTAACTTAACAGAAGAAATGGGAATTCTTGTTATAAGTCTTCAATTTGCAGTAATCATCGTGGTTACTGAGCACCAACAATAGAGTTTGCAAATCAGCCTGTATATTACACAGCAGTGAACTTGCAAGTGGGAGGAAAATGACACCTGGCTATTTATATTTAACAAGTTTTCTGCTTTTTCATCAATGTACCGAGAGAACTAGGAGCTTTAAAACACTGGTCCGTGAAGGCATTATGTGGAAGACGGCAGATGAAGGAGGAGAGAGGAAAAATAGGTTGTGTGGATGACAGATTCGCCAAATCCTGACTGTAAGGCCAAGGTTTAGAACAGAGGTTATATCTCCATTTAGTATAATTGACTAAACCTCTTTCCTGCTTTTTTTTTAACCTCTTTCCCTCCTTACAGTTAGGCACTCTTTGGCATTTAGAGGCTGACTTCAGATTTAATGATCAAGCAGCCTAATGGGGAAGGCTCTGGGCAAATGTAGCAACAGCTTCTTCATTTCTTTTTTTATTTTAATTTGATTTTGTGGACACCCTTGAGTAATTTTCTATTTACCTAACCAGCTCCTGTTTCTGGCCGCTAATTAGTGAATTTATTTAAACACTTTTTCTACTTTCTGAAAGATAAATTGTATTTCAGTGTCAGGGAAAGTAGAAGTATTTGAGCAGTGGAGTGAGACCCGCTATTTTTAAAATTAGTACTAGACTCCAATCCATTTGAAGCTACCTCAAAATCAATTCTTTTATATTCTACTGTGATATCACTGTAGACAACAGGGAGGTTATATTTGTATGTGTATAGATATCTTAACTTTCTTGACAGAAGATGATTTGACTTGCACTGTCTATCAGCCCATGGCTAGCTCCTTTTTGAAGACAGTAATTTCCGTGTGAGCACAGTTAATGCCACCGCTTTTGAAAACTCCACTGTGACTACTAGTATTGTTATTACAGGGAACATGAATTGTAACTATAAGTGCTTTAGATTCCCTAACCTAAGTTAGGGAATTTAATACAGACCTGGATATATTTTAACTCAAGTGAGAAATCTAAATATAAGATCCCTGCATTTTCTTTGCTCTTCCATGTGCTTTGACCGCCTCCTGAAGGACATAGCACATCATTTCAAGATCCACGTAGTATCACTTCATCACTTAAAATTGTTTTTCTCACATTGGCTTGTTGTGAAAATTTGACTAGCTTAATAGAATGAGCTTGAATGTGTTTTAATGAGTTTACCTCAATTTAACACAGACATGCCTGTGGACAACATTTCTGCATCTATATTCTTCATGAAATCATAAAGAAATGTGGGGTCTGCTTAGCCATCTGTTAAAATTTGTTTAATTTAAACTGAACATGCTGGATTGCATTAAAATCATAAAGGATAGGAAAAAGTAATGAAGACATCCAAGGGCTCAGTTAAAATATGTACACTAAACTTCACCTGGTGTTAATGGTCACAGCTTTATTATAATGTATGCAAATAGCATTCAATCAATGCATAATGAGGCATTTATGTGGTCAGTTACTCTTTGTCAGAGATCATCTGTTTGGTCTGTTTACACAGTGCCTTGCACAATGAATTCCTCTTCATTGCAAAAAAAGCCAGTGTTGGCCAAATGACAGTGTTGCCCATCTCCACAGGGACATCTTTAGGCTATTAAAACAGAGTCGCATAAAAGCAAGCAAAAAATAGGTAACAAAAATCAAGCTAGAAATTTTCTCTTCCTTCCTACTTATCATGGATTTTTCTTCAATAGATTACATTGATTAGAGGCTGAGATACATCGCTCTTACATTGGCATCGATACAACTGCAGGTTTACATTCAGGGATTGCCAATGCCCATTTTTATACCCTTCCTAATCTCTCCTAATAAGATATTGACCTTTCATTGGACCATGAAGAAAAACTTCCATTATTCACAAGTTAAGTTCTCAGGTTACAAACTCCAAACTTTCTCTCATAATGCTTAGCACATTTCGGAAGAATGTTTCAAGTTTCTGCACAGCTGCTTCATTACTGATTTTCAAATTCTTCCTTATTTTTTTGTTTGCTGTGCAACCTACAAAATACCTCCAAACAGGACAAGAATTAGTCCTCTGGTACACTAAGCCTTATCGCTTACAACAATGGTCTTGTTGTCCTTTCCTTCTCCTGGGTTCCTTCTCTTATCTACTTCTCTTATCTAGTCCAATCTTTGTTTGCACATGCTTTTGGTTGGGGACTTTATCACGTGTGTGCACAGCACTTGGAAAAACAGGGTCCAGGTTTGCAGCTATGACTGTTTGGATGAGATTCGTCCAACCAAGTACATGTTCCTACAGTGGAGACTTCTACATCCAAAGCAGTCACTGAGGCTTGACTTACGCTTACGACAAATAAACTCTTTTGGGGTTCATGAGCCAAGAATGTGTTTTGTAGTCAATTAAAGTTGCAAGTAACTGTGATATTAAGTAGTGCAGATACTTGAAATGAACTATGAGTTCTGGGGTCAACCAGTTCCCGCTATCACAGGAGGTCCCTCTTACCTTTGGCTTTTCCATTCTGCATTTATATAGATGTTAACACCTTTTCATATGCACCAGATTCAACTAAGTGACTGATTCTAATGACTACCTATGAAGCTTTGTTTCGTAATGTACAGGTGGAGTCAGAGCACCTAAAGTTAGATGTCGCCCTGGATTTACCCTGCAACGTCTCCTTTCTGTATCCACTGACCTAGTCTAAGTAATAACAATAGCTAATTTCAGCAGAACCTTGGTTTCAAGCTGTTGTCCAACATGGCAATTGTTTTACAGTTATCTTAAAAAATGCTCTATGCAAGACTATTTTCTCTCTAAAACTACGTTTTCCACATAACCCAAATAAAAGAATAAAATTACCTAAGCCTCTAAAAATTACATATCTAAGACTGGACTTCTCATCTCTGAGACCCTGGGTGTAAGAGACATTAAGAAAGTTCAGACAAATTTACTGTCTGGAGGAGCCATTTCTGACATTCACTGGTAAATGAAGTAAGAGAATCCACCTTTCCTAACTCTGGAGACTAAGATGAGTTAGGATTGTGGATGCTTTAGTGTCTTTCTAAACTCGATCAAGAGATTGTCTATCAAGCAACAGGAAATTCCCTAGGATAGCTGAGATCTTCATGGCTGAAGAGACCTCTAAAGTTGCATAGCATCTTCCACTGACCAAAGGACAAGCTCCTAAATTAGGCAATTCTGTTCAGTACCTGGATAAATCAGGATAAATCTGGTCAAAGATGCAAACATCATAAATGGCTTAAAGCTATTTGTTCTTTAGTTCAGCAAATTCAGACTTGACACATAGAAATGTAAGGGGAATCTTATTTCCCTTTACAAAGTACACTTATTTCTGGGATGTTCAGTATCATATTTTTCAGAAGACTCCACCTTCCTTATTGCCATCTGATTATGTTAATCTATAATAACAATAATGCAATTTCCTATTAACAGCTATTTTGGTAATAACATCCACACCAGATGCTGCTTTAACTTCTTCCTGCTTTGTTGGGGTTCTCCTTTGTGCGCTAGCACCTCCTATAGTGTGCAGGTATACACTTCTGGAGCCTGAATGTTAAGCCTGAATCCCTTAAAAATTGTTCTTCTCACTGGAGTGAACATCAATTCCACAAACAATTCTTGCCAATCCAGAGAAACTGATACTTCTTAAACACATTAAGTTTTCCTTTTAAGGCTCTTTTGCATGTTTCTCTCCTCGTCACTCAGCATCGCAGTAAGGCTGGTACCTTTCACAGACAAAATGCCCGGTCAGGGGGTCTTTCCCCTGTGAGGTTTATCTGCTCCTGGAATGCTGTCCTTTCGAATTTCATCCAAACCTAACCTAGGCTGCAGTAATAATTTCTGTCTCAAAAGGAAACAAGTGGGATCTTCCAATGCCACTTCTCAAAACAGAAACAACTTAATCCTTGCTTTTTTTTGCTTCTCTCAGTATCCCCACTGGGACAGCGGAGAAGGAGCCATTTGCAAGGGCCTCGGTTATAGAATACAGGTTGCTTTTCAGTGCAAACATTGTACCATGCTGAAGGAAGTGGCAGCATCTGCTCTGCAGAGATCCAGGAGTCCTTAGTCCTGCCTTGCCAGTAACTTGTAATCGATTTGTTTCATCACCAAATACAAGTTTTTCATCAATTTTCCCCCCTCCCACATTATTTTTCGGAAAGCAGCTGTGCCAGGGGAAGGACAGTCTGTGCAGCACCGATGTGGCGGGGCTCTGATCGCACTGGGTTCCTGGCTGTTGCCGTAATACAAATAAAACTGTGTGAGCAGACTGTAAGTGCCTTCATTTCAATACAGGTCATTCAGAAATGTTGTAACGTATTCCAAACGCAATTGTGGGGACTTAAATTCCTCATGCAATCAAACATTCAAGTGATGGTTTCATCCTCTGGAAGAGTTTGAAGCTGGTGTTTTGTTTCTCATTAGCAGTAGACAGATTACATTTATTTTAGAACCTGGATTTCTGCCATTCCATTACTCTGCGTCTCTCTCTGGATCTGGCTCCAGAAATCTTTGTAAGGTCCAAGTACCTGCTGTTACGTTTATAGATACTAACGAAATTTGGAGTATACACAGTGATAAACACCAGGTGAAAATTAAACCAAATCACATGTTCTTAGAGATTCTTTATTATGAAATGTAATATCTCTCTAGCTAAATTAACCAGATAAAGCACACTCCTTCAGTTCAGTTTCAATTGTATTTGAGGTAGGAATGGTGACAAGATTGGTTTGCTAGCATGTGGATATCAAACCAACTCAGAATTGTAAGAGCACAAAGTAAAGCAGCCTAACTGGGAAAAGTTACCCGGCTGCAGAGGGGTGGCTGTGGATGAATAGCATACGACTTCGGAAAGTCCGCAGTCTTCCCTCCTTGCTGGCCATGGAATCAGGTTAGAAAGTTGTAACTGCAACTTGTATTGCCAGCTACTGGCACCTTGCGCCCTGGGAAGCACACGCGTTCCCTTTTCATAGAGCCTGCAATAAGAAATCCCTGTTTGTCCAGTACTATTAAGCAATGCTCTGTTGCTCCTGGTCATGGCAACGTGGCTTGCTGGGAGAGCAGGAAAGGGAATCTGTAATTAAATATGTCCACTGTGTAATCTCACACTTTTTTCCATACCTAAGTACAACAAGACCGAGTGATAAATCACAGTGGGATCATTTGCTAACCCATGTGTGGTGCCATTGAAACCCAAGCAGCATATGATGTCAGTGCATTTTGTTCAAATTTTTTTTTTTTTTTAGATCTCTCAATGGAGATTTTTCTGAAGGAGGCAGAACAGTCAGGATATCCAAATTAACCACGCATTTAGTTTTTTCATTTGGAAATTACCCCTTTCCACTTCCCTTTGTTTTATTATTTGAGGTTATAATGTATTGCAATAAAAGGTTACTTTTCAGAGTCCCTATCAAAACAAAAACGCTTCAGTTCTGTTGACATGAAACATTTCAAAACAGAAGGAAAAAAGTCCTTTTTTTTTTTTTTTTTTCTTTTCTTGGAAAACTTTCAAATGTGTTCCAATTTGGAAGAAAGCCAAACAGCAAAATCCTAAAATCTTTTGCAAAACCCAACAGCCATTGTCTGCAATTGCAGTGCTGCTACTCAGGATTACATTCCCCCAGCCAGCACGGGCTCAGCCACGAGAACTAGTGTCTGGGTCTAAGAGATCTGGCATTAGCTATGCCATTGATTTCCTTGGTGAGCAAGACTAGTCATTTACCCTCTCTCTATTTCACTTTCCTTATCTACAGAAAGGGAATAAATGATACTGACCTTCTTTGTTAAATGTTTTGAGATGTGTAGAGGAGAAGGGCAAGGCATTCATCTGCTCTCAGCCTCTCCAGAGATTTTGCAGCACAAATGGAATGCAGTCAAAGGGCCCCAGACAGGAGCAAGGTTTGCCAAAGGAGAGCGTGCTCCCTGGAAAACAAACCGAAGGGATGAAAATAATCAGAGCACATCAAAAAAGAGGTAGATGATCCCAAGTAGAAAAGACTTCAAGATGTCCACAAATCTTTTCAAAGTTTCAGGGAGGATTTTCAAAGGCCTCCTAGGCAATCTACTTACTATATAATAAAGTAAGGTGAGTATCGTAGGAATAGCAAAACAGAAAAGCCAAGTATCTGAAACACCTACACCAGGATAAGCGTGTTACAGCCTGGGACCCTTTCCCTGGAGTACAGGGTGAAAAGCTGCAACCCAGAAAACCCCCGGTCCTTCTTCTCCTCCCATGATACTGAGCTGTTAGTCTCTTCTAACACTGCATTTCATGGGGTCTGTGCTAGCTGAGGGGCTGTATTTCAAACCTTTTGTAAGGACCATCACATTGTCCTGCATGCTGAGGTTTTCTCCCTGCCCAGATGAGAACACCAATGAACAGAGCATCTGAAAAAATGCCAATGACAAAAATAATAGCAATAGTAGTAGCAGTAGTAGTAGTAGCAGTAGTAATAGTAATAGTTTGAGCCCAGTGAGAGGAAAATTAAATATTAATAAATGATGAAGTATTATTTTCATGCCACAGCAGAAAAATGGAGTCATTCACTGCAAATACACTCCCTATTCATATGTGTACCTGTAGATATGCATGAAGCATCTCCTTCTATAGACAAACTAGGCTAGGTCTCTTCAGCAAGGGTTTATTGCTGCTTAACACGCCAGAAGAAACTCTCCTCCCCACTCTACCTCTCCCAACAGCAAAATTAAATGTGAAACTCATTGCCACAGGATGCTGTGGAGATAAGAGGTATAAATAGGCTTTAAAAAGTACAAGGATCTTCCTGAAGGATGAGTCCAGCAGGGACTATTAAAGAGGATGGTCCAGAAGTAGGCTCCGGCTCAGGGAGTCAGCAAATCTCCAATTATTTCGTTCTCCATTTTTAAAGTAATTTCTTAATCATCCATTACTGTCTGTTCCACATCAGGCTATTTGCACCTTTAGTCTGATCCACTACGTGGGCTGTCACTCAAAGTGCATAGCAGTTTGGATTATTTCTTATTTTAATGGAAAAAAGCCTTCATGAAGAAGTACGATCAACAAAAGTGAAAATCAGACTGAAAAAGACCCAGGAGTTGCTCATGATAGACACTGGCACAGTATGTTATGTCTGTGCAGTACCTATGAATAGCTTCTTTATTTTTATAGTCACAGTAAGGTACAGTATGTGTCACCTCTGAAATTTAATGAACCCAACATTCCAGGAAATGAAAGTAAGAAGGTAGACCTTAAAAGTGTATCTTTAAAGATGTCTCAGGCAATTAATCTTTTTCAGTAGGGAAATTGGCTTTTCTTAGTTTTTAGGTTCACTAAAGATATATCCACAATATTATCCTATATAACATGTTGTCTTAGATACTGACACATCAGCACATAAGCACAGGTAGCTCATATTTAATCTTTGGGGAGAGAAAAGTAACTCTGAGATGGCTGAGGGGGGACAATTGTTTTTCCCTGTAGGTTAAGGGAACAAGGCAGAGTTCTTCAAGTGTTTGGTCTTTGTGGATGTGGAAGGTTATGGACCTTTTTTTTTTTTTTTGCTATATTATTTTATGGTGCCGCTGCTTGGCAGAAACTGGTCAAATTTCACAAAGTCACTCTCCTGTCTTCCTTTTGTCCCTTCCTTGGGACTCATCTTTCTTATCTTACCTGTGGGAAGCCTTGTGGGGCGTGGGTGACAGTGATGCCCTTTGCTTCAGAGTCAGGGCTCCTGAACCTAGCTTACTCAAGTTTTAGCATCAGCTACGTGCTGATCCAGGTGCTAATGTCAGCCGGTACCCAGCCACCAGTTCCTGGTTATGTGCCAGCCATTGTACACATGGCTGTACAATGGGTTTAAATGGGCTTCTTTGCTTCACTTTTCTCTTGGAGTAAAGGCAAAGTGTGAGAGCTTATAGATCCTATTAGTTGAAAATAACATGTATGTAACTACAGGTATATGGAAGACAATCTGGTCTCAATTTTGAAGAATATATTTTTTTGAATATTTGAACCCCATGGAGGTCAGCTAAGAACAGGACAGAGGTTTTGGTTGATTGGTTTGGTTTTCTGCCTACTCCTTTTAGAAAGAGGTGCCTTAGCCTTTATCAGGCAGAGGGAATTTCAAACCAAGGTGTGGCAGGCTCTAGTGTGCTGTAGGATTGGGCTGAGTCCAGAGGTGGCCACAAAGATGATCAGAGGGCTGGAGCACCTCTGCTATGAAGACAGGCTGAGAGAGTTGGGCTTGTTCAGCCTCAAGAAGAGAAGGCGCAGGGCAGACCTTCTAGCAGCCTTCCAGTACCTAAAGGGGGCCTACAAGAAAGCTGGAGAGGAACTTTTTCCAAGGGCATGCAGTGATAGGACAAGGGATAATGGCTTTAAATGGAAAGAGAGTAGGTTTAGATTAGCTGTAAGGAAGAAATTCTTCACTGTGAGGGTGGTGAGGCACTGGAACAGGTTGCCCAGAGAAGTTGTGGCTGCCCCATCCCTGGAAGTGTTGAAGGCCAGGTTGGATGGGGCTTTGAGCAACCTGGTCTAGTGGAAGGTGTCCCTGCCCACGGCAGGGGGCTTGGAACTAGATAATCTTTAAGGTCCCTTCCCACCCAAACCATTCTATGATTCTATGATAGGCATTACTCCTTATGTTATTCAGATTCACTCCCTCAAATGACATAGTTTATGCATTTTCATCCTCACTCCCGCTCACCTTCAATCCTGCACAGGACAAACCCAACAATAAAATAAACCAGCTTTATTAAGGAAGATTTATGGACAGGTTGTTACCTGCAAAACTGCAAATGGCTTACAAACAAAGGAATGTAACTGCAATCTTCAAGTAAATTTAACAGCTGAATATTTTTCCAGTTGCTTAGATTTTATTAGATTTTATTAGATTTTATTACCTTTGGATTCCTAAGATATTATTAGGAATCCATTATGAAGCCGCAGAGGTGTGCTGTTTTTTGGATTACGCCCCCAGGTCTGAAACATTTCTTTTAGCACTGGACTTTCAATTATATCAGCTGGGCTTCTAACTTATTTTTAAGGCAAATGAGGTTTTGAAGCACGTGAACAACATAAACAGTTGTTACTTTGCTAGTCAAAACATTTCCCCTATATTTCATTTCTGTTGTGGGATGTGTTTTGTTTGTTTGTTTGTTTGTTTAGTTCTACCTACACTTTAGGTGGAGTTTAAAAAAAGACATGCAGAGTACATGTAGAAGACGTTCCACTGTTCCAATATTTGTATGTTCATAACACCTTCTATGGCATTACCATATTTCATGTATTTCTTCTATCAAAATTAGCTGTTCAGCTCTTTTGCCAAGCTGGTATGGAGCGCTTGCATGATTCTTCAACACTGCCGGGACAGATTTAGTAACACATGATTTTGTCTATAGACTTCCTCCGTCCTCCACACTAACTCTTCAGTTTAGGGCCTCTGGTGTTACGGGTGATTTATGCTGACCTAGTGACTGCAAGAACCTAGAGTTAAAAGGGTGGATGAGATTATCGGTAATTCATCAATTGCTGAGGAATTGATTCATATCATTTGCAATTATCTAACCACAAGCTATTCAGCTGTAGCTTTTCACTGTCAAATCTGCCCTTTTGATCCTCATCCTCTCCTGAGGAGCTTCTGGCTTCTCAGCCAAGCTCCCATGTCAGAGCCCAGCTGCCGCGCAAGGAGCAACAAGTCACCTGGGTTTCAAGGCAGGCACTGAATCAGCAAAAGCAGTACCCCAGTCCCTGGAAATGCATTTCTCCCCTGTCACTGCCTCTTTCGTATGCTATCAGTTTCACAGATGAACACCATAGATGCCCACTGATATGAATCTACCTGCTGTGGGAAAATGCCCAAATATAAAAAGAACAATGAATTAAGCTATTCTTTTTTTTTTTTTAATATTATTCCACAAAGTACAAAGTGGAAAAAACTGGTTTTTTCTTCAGTACTTTAAAAAATATAACCATTTTAGAGCTCATCTAAACTTGCAGTTTGGCTTAAAGACCTGTCATCTCTCACTAGAAGGACAGTTTCTGTGCTTTTTTTACCTCTTAAATTCAGCCAAAGCAATTGAAAACCACTCACAGAATGGTCCATGAGTGATTGTCCATGAACGTCCAATTCTGAAAGCCTTGTAGGTCAGAGAGATTTGAGTGTGTTCAGGAGCACTTCTGTGAACTGAGCTGCCACAGAATTCTCCTTGGAAACAATGACAGGTTAGTGAGCTATTTTTCTTAAAAAGAAATATTACAGAAAGCTGAACTTTTTGTACACTCTTCCAAACCAAGCATGACACGTTGTTAGCTGGAGAGACCCTGCATCTAAAAAATGAAAAGAAAATTATCCACAACTATTATTTCCAAGCGCTGAACACCCTCTAAGTATCCACATCATCACAGACCAGTTGGGGTATGCGACTGCTTTGGTATAGCCTGATTGCTGTCAAGGAAACAAAGTCAATCACACTCACTCTTTACTCCCAGATGTAAAGTAGAGGTGGTTTCTGCACAGCAATGCGGGTACCTCAAAGCTCCTTTCAAGGTGCTGTATTCCACAGTGGCCGTTCTGAGGCTGGCTGGGCTGACGACCTGCTAGTTACAATCAGGAGTACCGGGGCGTTAGTTTCACAGAGATCAACGGTATTGCCTGAAGCAAAGCCATATATGCAGCCAACTCTTTAAGAAAGCTTTCTTTGATAAAAGGTAAAAAAGGGATGAAGTGCATTATTCAAGGTCATTCTGAAGGAAAATGATGATGCTAAAGAGAGAGACTGTGGCTCAGGGCTGTAGGACCACGCTCTTTCCTTGGGGTCACAGGTTTCCCAGTGCTCTCAAGCGAGGCACCTCTGCATTACATATTGCAAAGCATTCCTGGGGCGGATGCTGCTGTGATGAAAAACTGTTTTGTTGTATTAGCACAGTAAGCCTTCCTCCACGCAGGAGAAGACGATCTATCCTTCTGTAAACACAATTCTGCTCCTGTCATTAGGGTTCTTTCTTCTGGCCCACCTATCTCTACCTTTATCCCTTCTGTACTGGGTTTGCATGGTCAGGTTTTGGTAGTGGGGGGGCTACAGGAGTGGTTTCTGTGAGAAGCTGCTAGAAGCTTCCCCCATGTCCAACAGAGCCAATGCCAGCCGGCTCCAACACGGACCCGCCGCTGGCCAAGGCCGAGCCCATCAGCAAAGGTGGTAGCGCCTCTGGGGTAACACAGTTAAGAAGGGGAAAAAAAACCTGCTGTGGAAAACAGCATCAGAAGAGAGGAGAGAGATGTGAGAGCAACAACTCTGCAGATACCAGGTCAGTGGAGAAGGAGGGGGAGGAGATGCTCCAGGCACCAGAGCAGAGATTCCCCTGGAAGACCATGGTGAGACAAGCTGTCCCCCTGCAGCCCATGGAGGCCCACGGTGGAGCAGATCTCCACCTGCAGCCCGGGGAGGACCCCACGCCGGGGCAGGTGATGCCTGAAGGAGGCTGTGACCCCGTGGGAAGCCCACGCTGGAGCAGGCTCCTGGCAGGACCTGTGGACCCATGGAGACAGAGGAGCCCAGGCTGGAGCAGGTTTCCTGGCAGGACTTGTGACCCCATGGGGGACCCACGCTGGAGCCATCTGTTCCCGAGGGACTGCACCCCATGGAACGGACCTACGCTGGAGCAGTTCGTGAAGAACTGCAGCCTGTGGGAAGGACTCACGTTGGAGAAGTTCATGGAGGACTGTCTCCCGTGGGAGGGACCCCACGCTGGAGCAGGGGAATAGTGTGAGGAGTCCTCCCCCTGCGGAGGAAGGAGCGGCAGAGACAACGTGTGATGAACTGACCGCAACCCCCATTCCCCGTCCCCCTGCGCCGCTCGGGGGGAGGAGGGAGAGAAATGGGGAGTGAAGTTGAGCCCGGGAAGAAGGGAGGGGTGGGGGGAAGGTGTTTTAAGATTTAGTTTTATTTTCTCATTATCCTACTCTGATTTGATTGGCAACAAATTAAACTAATTTCCCCAAGTCAAGTCTGTTTTGCCCGTGACGGTAATTGCTGAGTGATCTCCCTGTCCTTATCTCGACCCACGAGCCTTTCGTTATATTTTCTCTCCCCTGCCCAGCTGAGGAGGGGAGTGACAGAGCGGCTTTGGTGGGCACCTGGCATCCAGCCAGGGTCAGCCCACCAGACCTCCTCAAGCCCTCAGTGACAACACCAAAGACGCTACTGAAAAATAATCCTATACTCAGGGACCTCAGTCTCTTTAGCTCAACAAAGAGAAGGTAGTGGGCGTTTTGTCTATTAGACTCTACATAGAGAAGTGTGACAACAGGGAGCTCTTTAGCTTAGGAGAAAGAGATACAATACTTCACTACTTAAAAAGTCTAAACTAAACAAGTTCAGACTAGAAATAAGGTCCAGAAAAAGTAATTTCCAGTGTTATTTACCTGGAGAAAAAGTTCTTGCATGTTAGAGACTTTCCTAGCCAAGACTGGATGCTATTTTACAATGATGTACACTAATATTTCAGACAGTCATTAATTCAGACATAAACTATGTGTGTGTTATACAAAATGTCATATTAGGTTATTACAGTCTGGCTTTAGAATCTGGGAACTACTGGCAATGATAAGAGTTTACTCCAAGAGATAGTGGCCTAGGGAGAAATGGGGTCAATACATCTACTTTGGGGGCCCAGCACATACAGCAGAACACTGAAATGGTGCAAATCCAGGGGGAAGAATTTAAACCTGTCTCTAGGCCCTGACTGAATCATAGAATCATAGAATTGTTCTGGTTGGAAGAGACCTCCAAGATCATTGGGTCCAACCATTAACCTATCACTACCAAGTCCACCACTAAATCGTATCCCTTAGGGCCTCGTCTAAATGTCTTTTGAATACCTCCAGGGATGGGGACTCCACCACCTCCCTGGGCAGCCTGTTCCAATGCCTGACAACCCTTTCCGTGAAGAAATTTTTACGAATGTCCAATCTAAACCTCCCCTGGCGCAACTTGAGGCCATTTCCTCTTGTCCTGTTGTCTGTAACTAGGGAGAAGAGTCCGACCCCCATCTCTCTACAACCTCCTTTCAGGTAGTTGTAGAGAGCGAGAAGGTCTCCCCTCAGCCTCCTTTTCTCCAGGCTAAACATCTCCAGTTCCCTCAGCCGCTCCTCATAGGACTTGTGTTCCAGACCCTTCACCAGCTTCGTTGCCCTTCTCTGGACACGCTCCAGCACCTCAATGTCTTTCTTGGAGTGAGGGGCCCAAAACTGAACACAGTACTCGAGGTGTGGCCTCACCAGGGCCGAGTACAGGGAGACGATCACCTCCCTACTCCTGCTGGCCACACTATTTCTGATACAGGCCAGGATGCCGTTGGCCTTCTTGGCCACCTGGGCACACTGAAGTGAGTATCCATTTCACTGTGAACAAACCCAAAGTTGCGTGCGCGTGGTGCTGCCCCCACTGTGACTCTGCCTGCTGCGGGTATGAGGACTGACCTCCCTCACCAAGATCCCTGCAAGTTGAAGTGGCTCTGAGATGAGCGTCTGACCATGCCATGCCATGCCTGTACTTGCATGGCATCCTTTACCTGAGCACTCGCATGCTGGTCTGTCTTCTCTGATACACATCCTGTCTTGACCAAGAAAAATTTATATTCCTGGCCAAGCATCAGTGATTTTGCTCTTATTGCTGCTCCTACTTGGATACAAGGAGGCTCTGCACCTGCTCCTCAAAGCAGAATTCAGCAGCATCACTCCTGCTCCTCTGCTCTCGCTTTGATGAGACTGTTTTGGCCAAGCCTGTATCTACCCAGAGCAGCTCGTCTCTTTTCTGCCCAGAGCTCTTCATACCTCTTGCATCTGCATGAGGACAGAGAGCTTCCACAGAGTCTGAGACACCTCTTAACACTTGCCTTATCTTGCCCTTATCCCTACCAAGAGGGCGGACCCAGGGAGGACATTTCCTCCATCTGCCCCATCGCTTGGTGTCTGTGCCCAGCACTCCTGTGACACCCCAGTGCGTTCAGAAAGAGAATGATCTGCGAATCGAAAGTTGCCATTGATGATAAATAAAATATAATCTAATCTAGTGTAAATTATTATCTATTAATATGTATGATTTAAGGAATACAGTTATATATATTATATAAATAATTATTATAGGGTATTATACTACACTATACTATCTTGCAATGTAATTGCAGCAGGAAGTCTTCTGATTTGAGAGAGAAAGAAGAGATTGGAGTCAAATCAATTATAGATTAAAAGGGAAGTAACAAATGGACTGCAATGGCTTGGAGAGCATGGGAATTTGAATTTTTATAAGGATTTATTATGTTTACTGCATCTGCGTTAGTAAAAATTGCAACTGTCTGAGCAAAACTTTTTTTCAGCTGACATAGCACACCGCATTTATTTTTCTCTTTTTGCTAAAGAAAGGAGAGACTTTTTATGAATTAGTGTACTGCAATACTAAGTTTTATATTATCTATAAACTAAGGTAGTAAAAAAAGTCACATCGTTTTAACCTTGGAATGCAATAGGGAATGTGGTGGATGTGTAAAAATTTAATGCCCTCCAGTGTCTGGTTAAGTGGTCAGTGCTGATGAGTGGGAGTTTGCATCTGTCTCGTAGTGGTATATTTTCATTGCTTTTTCTTCCGGAGGGGTCTCTGGAGTTTGGGCTGCATTTCCCAAGCAGCGAGGCCGTGCAACTGGTCTGCTGGTGAGAAGACGAGCAGATCCTGACTGAAGCTTTTTTGGCAGCCTTGAAGGTCAGCTAAATACTGAGCACTTCTCACATATCAAAGAGGGTTTTTTTCATTGTACTGTGAATCTTGCAACCAAGTTGTTTCAGTCTGGAAGAAAAAAAAAACATTTATGCCTGGCAGTTGGCACGTGCTACATTTCTTCCTCAAATCCCAGGACCCAGAGTTGTTCAGGTGCATATGGTACCTGTCTAAATAAAGTTGGTGTCATGAGTTGCGGTTGTGTGATAAGTATATAAGATGATAATGTCCTTGCTATACAAAGAGTTATGGCTTTTGCAGTACCTCACTTCACTGCTGCATTCTGGAAAAACAAAGGATAAATAATTCATCATTAAAAGAAAACTATGTTAAAATACATTTTCATGTAAACTCCCACTTCAGTCAGTGACAGTTTGGGATGAAAAGCTGAACTGGTCTGAATGAACCCCAAATTTCCCCTTCTTTTTATCTTCTTGTCTTAGATCAAAGCAAATATGCAAAGCAAACACAGGCTCTCTGAACAGAGTAAACAAGGCAGTTTCATAAGCATGGTTTTGAAGAAAGTCATGCAGATGTTTTACTTTTTTAAACTGTTTTGCTGTATGTAAAGCCAAGTCAACTGTAGCTGAGCTGGTTGTTTTGGATACCCAGCTATTTACCATTTTCCAAGAATGTCCATTTTCCTCCGAGTTCCTCCCTGTGCTTGTATAAAATATTGCCTTGCTTTCTCTCTGACCATAACAATCCTGACAACGAAAGATGATGCAGTAAAAGTCCACGCTCTACGTGTTCATGTGTGTATGTGTGTCTGTGTGTAGTGCTTGCAAATCCTATGGGATAAGAGCTGCCACATAAATGTAAGTATAAGTCAGTCTTCTTCGAACTGATGACCCTTTGCCACTGTCTTTTTTGACAGGATAAGCAGCACGAATAGCAATTGCCAGAATGAAATGGCACGATAAATCCTGCTCCTCGCTAATTTTTCAAAACCTAGGCTACCTTCACATATTTAAGGACTTATTGTTGAATTCTGTCTTCAAAGTGAAAAATAAATAAAAGGCAACATTTAGGCTAGAATAAACTTTCAAAAGAAGCTCTGGACTTGCGGCTTTGATTTGCAGTTTCGGAAATGAAATCTGCACCTCTGAGTGTAACTCTCGCTGAAAGGCAAGAAAATTGGGCTGCTTTTTATTTCTTAGACCTATCATTTTTTCTAGCTTTTTTTTTCCTGCTGGATGTTTTCCATATGCAAAACATCCATTACCCACAAAAAAAGCTCTGCTGATTTCTTTGGTACGTTGTGCACTCACAAACATTGCCTAAAATATTGTGTTTTGTCAGTGTCTGGGCTTACATTTCTAACCCAAAGCTTTACGTGAGACACATGAGCCAGGTCTTGCTTGTCTGTGAAATTTCATAGCATTTTATCCAAATACTAAAGAAATTCTCACATCTAATAACTCTGTATGCATAGAATTTCTATTACCATGCTCCCTTCTTTTACTAAGACAGAGAGACAAGGTAGTAGCTCATATAAGTTTATTGATTCTTGCTGTTAAACTTCCCTTTTTACGCACATAAATAGCAATTACATTACAAAAGTCTGATATTGAAACATAGGTTATTTGGATTTTTGGACATCATCAAGCCTCACGGGTGTCAGTGTAACATTAAAGCAACTGGAATGAACTGGTGCTGCTAAAACTTGCACTAGCAATTTTAGAGTTTGCAAATTCGGAGGTCTTGTTAAGGTCAAGTTAAAAAGGAAAGTGCCTCTAATCTGCTCAGTAGTAGGTCAAACTGTCATAAAAAGTTGGTGCTGCTTCTTTTTGATTTTGTGAGCTGATTCACTATATTTCTTCCTGACTCCCTTCTTCTTGGCCCACGGCTTACTGGACCTGAACCAGCGACTCCCCCTGGTTGAGAACAAAGAGTTCCCTGTACTCATCAGCCGTGTGGAAATGTGCCATCTCCATTGTGTGCCACCAGCTTGGCAAGCTGGTTTGATGACACAAGCTATTCCCAGCATAATCCATCTTGTCGTCTTTCCCCAAAGGGAAAAATCACTTTTATTAGAGGCCAAAAACAATAGATGCCACTGGGATCACAAGACTTTTTATTATTTTGTTGTTGTTGTTGCCGATGAAACTAGCAGTGCCAAGAGTTAAAGTGTTTCTCAGGAAAGTGATTGTCACTATGGTTATGCATGGAAGCCAATATCCATTTTTAGCTTTTGATTCTTTCATTCAAACATTGGATTTTAATAATAACAATCCTGAGTGCTTAGAAGGAACTGTGACTCCTACCAAAGAACAAAATTATTGCATAGTACAATTAATATCTAATGAATCAAGTCTCATCAAAGAACTCTGGGTTATTGTCTTTCTACACTCTATTCTTAAGAAGCAAAGGGAGTGAATCTCACACTCATTTACTGCAGCTTAGCAAAAAGAATAGGAAGAAGTCAAGCCAGCTTAAAAAAAAAAATTAACAGAGATATAGAAATGCCAATGGGAGATTTGAGATCCGTTGCAACACTGGATCACTGTATTGTTTCAGGGACACCTTCCATGTTCAGCATCTTTTCTCCAACATCCAGTAAAGTTAAGGAAAGCTCAGGAAACCTTTGCTAAAAGCAGAGGGGTTAACTCAACAGTCATTGCACTGTCTAAAAGAGATTGAATTATGCTGTGAAGCAGATGATCTATTCTCTTTTAAAATGTTGTAAAATTCTGGTGCTGACGTAAGAACACACAGAATGGGTCCTGTCTCTCTGCCACCAGGCAGCAGAAGTGTGCAACTCAAAGACGGGTACAAGAATAGACCAAGTCCATAATGATGCCTACCCAGGCCTGTGTCCCAAATTCTGTATTTTCTGTAGCTTAGACTTTCAGCTCTCTGCACATTATTGCCACTCATCTTTCCATATGTGTCCATCTGTCTTATTTTTGGTGTCTCAGCTAGATGAGAATTACTTTCTCTCTGTTTCCATCAGTTTACTTTAGAAGAAAGCTAAGGCAAGAGGAGTATTATTTTTTAAATTCCTTCTGTGAACTTTCTTGCCAGCTTGGCTTTTATGGGTTTATTTCAATTGAATTATTCTTGGAAGCTATGGACGGAATCCATCTGACCACAATGCCGATATCTACATCTGAGCCAGCCAGTGGCGGGCACCTTCAGGGAGCAATTCAACTCATCTGTCAGTTTTAGACATTAACTTTAGGATGTTTACTCACGTCCTAATATGCTTGTTTCCCTCTTTCGGTTCTGAAGGGAACCCAAGATATACAGAATGTAGTTGTATATACATATATATATATATATAAAAGTAATTATATAGATATATGGGAAGCCAAAGATCAAATATAGCTATCTGTATTTGGAGAGAAGAGTCCTGTGCAATGAATGTATCAAAGCAGAATGGTTCCTGAGTTCAGGATGATAAGACAGAACGTGCTGCCTAAACAGTTTGTGTCCTTTGCTTTTTTTTTCTTTTTTTTTTTTCTTTTTTTTTTCCCCACAACTAAAGCAAGAATCTCACTTTTCCACAGAAATTTTCACATTTTTGTAAGAGACAAAATTAAAATACTTTAACCAGAAACTAAAAACCAAACCAAACCAAACCAAACCAAACTGAAATATCATGTGACATGTTTCATCATAGATATAGTTTGGTCCCCTGTATTTTTGTTTCCTACTACAGGTCTGTACGGACAATAGCCTCTATGTGGCATTACTGGTTCTTTCTCAGGGGCAGAAGACAACAGTGAACTCTTCTCTGAACAGGCAATCGAAACTCTTCTCAACGAATTTGTTCCCTAAGCTTTTTGTTCAAGGTAACTCAAACCGCTGAAACAAGTTTTAACAGTTAATTGCAGATTTTACAGTTGGTGAACAACATGTAAAGTAGCTCTGAGCCCTATACAGTGATCTTTGCATTCCTGCTGCTCTCAGATACCCTTCAGGCACTCATGCAGAAAGATCAGGTCTATTTGTATTTTATTTCTGTTTCACAGGGTATCTCTGAATTCTTGTACGGCAGACAGTGATCTGGAGTGTAAGATTTGGTTTCTCCACTGTGTTGACTAGTCCATAGTCCATTTATCATATTTTTTTTTTTTTATTTGTTTGCTGTCTAATGTAAACCTCATTTTTCAAGCACCTTAAACATCATCGGAGTTTCTGGGCCAGCTTATCTCTTTTCTCTGAGTTTTCTTCTTTATTTCCACTGTCTAATTCATGACATAATTCCAAATACGGTTGTACTCCTGACCTGTGAAAGCAATGGAAGACCCTCGTATTACTTTATTTCTTACTATGTCTTTACTGTGGCTGTACACAGAGAAGAAAGCTCCATTGGCCTCAGTAAAGACTCCTGTTCTGTTTAACATGGTATGGGATCACTCAAAACACAACTAGAAGCCTTGAAAGGTTCGTGAGAAGTCTATCACCATCTGCATGGCACTGAGGTCTTACTTCAACAGGAACTACTGAGTGTATATGAGCTCTATTTGCGGCAACCCAAAAAGGAAAACAATCCTGATGCACCTAGCGCATAAATAATTAATACTTTTTAACTTAACTGTTAAAAGTGTTTTTGGTTAAAAACTGTAGACATTTTTCCTTTTCCCTCCTTGTAGAAACCTGTAGAGGGCAGGAGTTACGATACTGCAGTGTAAAGACCTTACCTTTGTCATTTTTATAGCCGCAACATATATTGCTTGCTAATTGCAGCAGAATAATTTTAGAGCATCTTAAATTTGTTCTTCGTTCGTAATATTCCCCAGAGAAATATAATGGAGGAAGAGGTAAATAACAAGTTGCAGTTCTAGATGAAGACACCTTTAGCTCTTCCATAGATCTGTTACCATTAAAAGGCCGAGACTCCTGCCTTTTCTAAACTAGTGTGCAGTCGTCTGCAGATCTTGCCTAAGAAGCAGTTGAAATGATTTTGTAGATGGTATCAGATTTTAATTTTTAAAGAGGTTTCAAACTGCTGCCATAACTTTTTCGTATTTATACCAGCAGGCAATTCTACAACTGAGAAAGATTTTATTAAATTCTTTCTGTGTTTAACAAAACAAAAAGCAATCTAAAATAACAGCAAAAACTGCAGCTTTTTCAATGCCAGATGCTAACAGATTATTTTTCTTCCAAGAAATGTTTATGAAATTGTGTCAAAATGATAAAGAAATGGGATTATGTGCAAACCCCTGTTTATACGTGTTAAGTTTTGTGTTGCAATATCGAGACACTTTAAATGGTAAAATCATAAGGAATAATCAGGCATCTATATTTTCCTCACTCTGTTCCTGTCTCATTGATGGGAAAGCCAGTTGTAGATCAAATTAACTTCGTATAATTTTTGATAGATAGAGCATGTCTTTGGAACTATACTTCCAGGTAATATCTGAATTTTCAAGGATCCATATGCCTTCTGCAGGTGTTTCTCAAAGAAGCTTGTGAACACATTTTTGAGCTGCTTTGCAATGCAGACTCAAGGGGCTTCAGGCTACAAACCAGTGGGTGAAATACTCTTCCTTTTTATTATTCCTTTTTTTTGCTGTAATGCAGCATAACTTCACCAAATGAGGTCTTTATATCTGTATTGACCTTGACATAGCTTATAGAGGAAGCTGATTATTCAAACATAATAAAGATCTATGTATTTTATTGCTTTGTAATATTTTTTTTTTCTATTTTGCTTTCCATGCAGGAGTAACAAACTTGCCAATATTTTTCTGGACATTCTAAACTCACTTCCCCTCCCCCTACCACTGTTTCTCTCTCTCTTTTCTTCCCCCTTTGATTTTGAATTATTAACTAGAATACAAATGCCTACTCTACTGCTGAAATGCATTATTAAAAAAAAAAAAAAAAAAGCATCTGTTCTGATCACATTCCTATTCATGGGGCTGTGATTGACTTGAAAAGTTTCCCCAGAGTAAAAGATGACTTGATTTCTGAATTCAAATCCTGTTGCTTGTGATAGAATTACTTGTAAAAGAACCACAGTGTTTAAATCTTGCTATTTCTACAAATGCTTTATTTATAACCTGAGGTTCTCTCCTCATTCTAAGATAGAAGAGTCGTATACAAAGTTTTTTTCAAATGTAGGCACCAAGAATTAGGTCAAAACACTGCTGCAGCGTAACACACAGCAGGAACCACGAAGCAGTAGCATAGATAGATACAAATAAGTTGTTTAATTGTCAAGTATCCGCTACAATCTGATTTATTATTACTTTTGGTTGTTATTGTTTTATAACATATCCAAGTGGATTCCAAAGTTCCAAAAATGGAATTAGGACTTCTAATGACAGATGTTGCGAAGATGTGTAATAAATGTTTATTTAATCTTCAAAACCTCCAGAGGGTAATTGATCCCATGTACTATAAACACTTATCTATTACAAAACTAATTTTTGTTGCGCTCTGGAGATACCTGACCTTCTCCGTCAACTTTGCAGAGAACCCCTTTGACTAGATTGGCCACACTTTTGTAGTTAAAATTAGGTGAGATGAGTCCCACCTGAAATAAATGCAGACAAATGGGCCATATTTAAATCAAAATATTATGTGCCTAATTAAGCTGTAAAGTCTACTATGGAGTTTACTATCAAAATAGCAGTGAATAATTCAAATCATCTGCTCTCCTAATGGAGGCGAGAGAAGTGCTATAACGGGAAAGCGTATGGCAGATGCCTATTGCAGCCTACTTGATACTGATAATGAAGGTGTCGACAGTTCCCCTGGCTCTCCATCCCTCATTTACAAGAAGTCTGTGTCTTGGTATGCCTGCTGTACCTGCTCAGCTCATGGAGCTTCACAGCTAAAATGCCCTGGGTCTAGAATGTGTTGATAATTGTACTCTTTGCACACTAATGATAATGTTGATCTCTACCTGTAGAGCATTCTGGACAATCTAAATTCTGCCCAAAGTCTTCCATAAGCAGAAAAACATTATTCTTATGCTTTGGCTTCAGGAGATGTACAGGGATGTGAAGATCTGGTGTTTGACAATGACAATGAATGTGCTCTTTTTTGCAAGCTTAGCTTATGGGAGGAGAGGTTTGAGTTGAAGATGCAGCTTCCAACATTATTCATAGGCGGTTTGGAGTTCAATGAATGACATCTATGAAGAAATGGTGAAGAATTTTAATTTTGGAAATACATCTACTGTATGAAAGCAAATCTACACCACAGATATTGTCTACATGAGCCCCAGACATTTTTTTCTCCATCATCATGTAGTTCAGCTGGAAGGAAATATCTACTCTGGCATCTCTGATTTCCCTGCCCAAAGGTCAGTGTTCAAGCCCCAGGTTCTTTGGGTGGTATCAAGCTATGTAGTCCAACTGACAGATAAATGGCCCTGTCTCACTTTTTGTCAGTTTAGAGTGATGCTCTTTCCAGTTTGGAAATAACTTCTAACATCTAAGCATCCCCCTATTAGAAGTTTTTACAGATTTACAAACTATAGTTAGAAATCTAGCTGAAATTGCTTTTCTCAGTGAACTCTGGTCATTCCTGCCCAAGGCTTACTGGTAGCTACAACCTTAATGAGGAGCACTGCCCAGGGGCCATGGTCACTTCTAAGCACTTTTGCCCAACAAATTTTCTTCCCCTTCAGCCCATATAAAGGCTACCAGCATTGCTAGAGGAAGAAAAGACCTTGCTTTGATCAGTACCCTTCCATACAAGGGGAATCATGTAGCAGAATGAGGAACTGATGGAGATTTGGCTACGCATCTTGTAGCTCCCTGGCATGCGTGTTCAGCTGAAGCAGAGGGAGGGGTGATCTGCTGGTCTAAACCATTACCACCTACCAGCTGGCACCCAAGTTTGAGCTTCAGGGAACATTTCTAAATATTGCTCATTGATCCAGTAGGACTGCCATCTCAGAGTAGACCATTAGTGGTAAATACAAATTCTTTGGGGAATACTATGCTAAAAGTACGTAAAGTTACACAACTTTGACTTTTGGTCAAAACCAAAACCAGTGACAAAGTTGTATTCCCATATGAAACTTCAGCTGAGTGCTTATGTGACTTCATTATAAAGCCATCGCTAGTGACACTTTCATCTACTCTTTCACAAAAAGGCAATAGCCTATCAAGCTGCTTTTCCTACAACTTTTGCTTTCCATACACAGTATCTTGAAATTGTGCACACTGTTTCTCTTCCTTACTGACAACTTAATTTGACTGAATCAGAAGCTTCCATAAATAACAATTGTAACTAGGTTACCACTCTATAGTCCATTTATCCTCTTTAGCAGAGCAATCCAATGAGCCAGAAGGACTCAAGAATTTCCTTAATCTTTCTAAACATGTGCAGTTATTGATTTCTTTTTTTAAATGGGCAGGAATTAGAAGAGGAAAATTAAGGAATTGAGTGATGGAAACTATCTAGCTTAGAACATTAGAAAACTTCAAGAATCCTAATTTAGCTCTGATTCCTTTACAGCTTACTAATTATCTTTTTTTTTCCCACTCATTTCAGGAGATGATAATAGAAATTACAGTTCAAGCTTTGAAGTTTCCCTTTGCCTTTGGTGGTCTTTGCATTAGGCCCAGAGCACACATATAGCTATTCTAATAAAAGTCGATTAGTCTCTTGATTGTTGCTCAAATAACCTTTTCTGCAGTAGTATTCTTGCATTTTGCAGCTTAAGTTTAAGTAAGTTTAGAAGAATTTCCCGTCTTCTCTTCTCTTCTCCTCTGACTCTCAAGAAGACCAAACTTCTGAAACAGAGAATAAGGATGAATTAAATGAAATGAGGAGAGACCTGATCATTTTTGTGAAAACCAAAATGAATCAAGATTGTGATGCCCATGCATTTTGTACTGTAGGGTTGGAGTCCATCTCATCTGAATTGAGACATCTAAACCTACTTGTCTGGATGACTCCTTCTATAATCATAGAATCACTGGGAAATCAGAAGCACATTTAGTGTGCAGTCTGCCTGAACTGTTTCACACAGAGATGTTAGGAGAAGATGAACCATGCCCTCCAAGTAGCTGTTTCTTTTCACTGACTTATTAAGAAAGCCTACTAGGGCTACTGCAGATGGAGATACCTATATCCTATCAAGTGATTCCTCTCTGAGTGTCATTCTTGATTCTATCCAACACAGCACATGATTTCAGAAGAACAGGATCAAATATTTTGAAGCTAAATGGAATCAAGATACCGTACAACATCCCCCTCCAAGAATATCATTCTCAGAAGATTTTAAAATCCATATCCAAGCTTTCAGATAACATGAATGCTTCCATTTTGTCTCAAGTGTTTGCAAACTTATTAAGTTTCTTGCTTCACACATAGGGAGGATGAATTCTTGTACAGAATAAAAAGACCTACTACAGTACTGCAAAGACTTTTCTTCCTTTCTTCCATATTCATTGGCAATGTCATTGATAGCTATGGCAATTCTAATCCAAAAATAAAGTTGTAAGAAGGAGGGAGAACAGCAGGGATGGTCACTTGTGCTCTTACGAGATCAGAACCCACAAGAACTGAGTTACTGATGCAGGCAAAGGCATTGCCTCTCTCCTGGGCAGGCCGCTTGTTTCACCTGCGTGGTTGCAGTGCTAGCACCCCAGATATTTAAGAAAAGGAATGTATAAAATTTAATATTATGTAGCCACAGCAATGGAAACAGTCAATAAACACAACTCCTGATGGTTTAGAACTTGAGGCCGACCTAAGTATCTGCGTGGATCTTCTGCCTAACACAGGCCATGGAATTATACCCACTAATTCCTGTAATGGTCCAGGCAATTTCTGATTGACCTGAAACGTGTCTTAGAAAGACTCAAAGGCTTTACTTGGGTCAGAGGTTTCAAGTGATGGAAAATGCATCCTAGGCACGTTGTCCTAACCTTTGGTGCTAAACTTTTACAGTGCATTTCTACTTTAATTTTGTTGAGCTTCAACTTTCAGCCACTGAATTGTGCCATCCATTTGTCTGGCAGATTAAAGAGCCTTGCACTGTTAGAAGTTGTCTCTCTGTGTAGATACTTATAACTGTGATCAAGTCACCTCTTAACCTCCTTTTCTCATATTATTCTTACAACATTAAATGAAAAAAAAAAAAAGACAAAAGAAGGTCACGTTTTGCAATTAGGTGCATCTGGACAGGTTCTGTTGAAGAAAATCAATGCCACAGATGTGTGGACCTGAAGAAGGAACATGTCTATTAATGATTTGTAAGGTATGGTTTCCAGGAAATGCTGTGAACATCAAATGATCATCCTACTGTTTTTGTCGATGCTAGCTAAGTAGGTATCACGTGCCCTCTGCTGAGGGCAGTATTACTGCTGGCTGAATCAAATGCGGAGCAGTAGCTGCAGCCTTTCCAGCCAAAGGAAAGATGCAATCTGCATTGATTTTTGAAGATAAAGGACTGACAGTGGGATTAATACAGTCCACTTTCTCTCCTATCTTAAAACCTCAATTTCAGCACCTCTTGTAACTCATTTAAGGATTATTCTCTTTCTTTCTTTATGATTACTTTGGGTCAAAAAGGTTTCACTTTTTTTGAAATGGCATCATAGTGAGAAATCTGGCTTCTTCTATTGTTGATTAAAAAGTAATGCTTAGATAGTAAGCATCCCAGGAAAGCTGTAGCACTTTTAACTTACCACTGTAAACATTCATCTAATGAATTAAATTAAAGAAGTTAGTCACTACTGGAACTGCAACACATGCACCCAGTTACCCCAGCCTGCCTTTCTTTAGGAATGGTCCTAATGGTTTGTGGCAGATGTGATTCTGCTTTACTTGCCCTGAACACGAGATCATTAGAAAGCTGGGCTAGTTCTGAGCCATTTTCCCTCCTAATCAGCATTCCTCGTGGGTCTGCTGTCAGCATGGACTTCTGACTCACAGGAGCTTGCTGCATTTTTTAAATGGCCTGATCTGATTCAAAGCAAATGAGTTTGGGAAGAGTGTAAAAGTTGTTACTTATGCACTATCTAGTCACTGCTCATGGTACAGCTAGTTCAGGCTCTCAGTTCAAAAAGGGCACATCCTAGCTCGTGTCAGTGAGACAGATGTGATTTCAACCGTCAGTTGTACCAGTCACTCCCTCTGCTACAGGTTTT
Organism: Phoenicopterus ruber ruber; assembly: GCA_009819775.1. Classification (NCBI taxonomy): domain Eukaryota; kingdom Metazoa; phylum Chordata; class Aves; order Phoenicopteriformes; family Phoenicopteridae; genus Phoenicopterus; species Phoenicopterus ruber. Next base: position 210,399,497 of record CM020215.1, read on the forward strand.
CCTCTAAGAGCCTTGCAGCCATTCGGAGAGGAGAGAACCCTGCATTTAAGTGTGCAAACAACTAAACAAACAAAAAAAAAAAAGCAGGAACAAATGATAAATATGGTGAAATTCATGTGCTGGACAAAATGATAAATGGATTTTGGAAGCGTACCCAAAAGTGACTTGGGTATCTCAGAGCATTTCCACACGGGCAGGAAGGAAGACCTTTTATGCTGGCATGGAGATAGCCAGATGAGAGCAAGCTCCTGCCCGAAGCCATTAGTGTGATGGCTGGGGTCCAGCTAATAAACCCTGCTGAAAGGTAGGCTCATTAGATTGGAAATAGCCCATGGTAATGTGGCTGTATCACCTCCAACGTACAGCTACTGCCTGTCTCACCAACTCAGGGAAGACCGAGGTGTGCTCATCCGGGGGCATCCATCTGCCCATAAGCACTTTTACATCAACTTCACCTCACCGAACCTTAGACCTTGAGACAGCTATGTTAGAAGTGCAGCTGCTTTACAGTCCCTCTATAGCCCGTGGGGCAGAGGCATGTTTACGAGAGGACGGGTCAGCCTCCTACAATCTGAAACATCCTGTGAAAAAGCTTTACTCTTTCCATAGACCCAGATGCCATTCAAGGTGATGAGGTGTCCAGCTGTGTCATGATAGGGTTCTGGGCAAATAAATTATATCCATGACACTGGCAACCGAAGGATGCAAAATAATCAGCCTAACAAAACTCACAGTCATCCACTGTGGATGAAATTATTTTAAATTGCTAAAATTTAAAATTGTTATATTGATTTTAAGATTTTTGAATTTTCTAAAGCAAAACAGTGCAAATTTTGAAAAAAAAATGCATTTCCAACTGCAAAATAGAAATGTTTAGGAAATGTCAAAAATATTTCTTTAAAAATTTTTGTTCAGTTGTGTCTCATGAAATGATAAAATTCACAACACATCCTGATGTTGTTAAACTTCAATTTTGTAACCAAAATTTTACAATAAAAGAGTCGGCGCACCCTTCTCTGCATATCCTGGAACTCCAGGAAGCCAAGCCAAATCCTTCCCTGCCTCTGCTCCCAAGCCAAACTTTTAGATCTCACCATATCTCATGAAATATGATGAACACTGGATCTGCAAAAGAGAAATTCAGGAATACATAAGATCAGAAGACACCGCTGGCCTGGAAGATAGCATGTGAGATCAAAGCAGGCAGCTAGCAAACACATGTGTCTTCAGAATCACCGACACAATTTACGTAAGGATGTACAGGCTTACCACTGCAAATATTAAAATCGGGACTGGTTGCTTCTCAAAAAGATATGAACATGTTCAAAAACAAAAGAAAACATAGGATTTAAAATAGGACAGCCATAAGTTGAGTTATGCACAAGGTTGTTAGATGTTCCCATGTTCCTTTTCGGTCACAAAGTCCGATGGCTTCCTATAGACTTCAACAGAGGGAGGAATAAGAACTACCTGGCCAGACATTTCTAACTTAAAGCAAAGTCCAAGTTTACTTAAGGTTTAGGTAAAAGCGCCTGGCCATCTTGTGACTGACATGGATAGCTCCCGTTCAAATGAACGTGCATGTGCATAGAATCATAGAACAGTTTGGGTTGGAAAGGACCTTTAAAGGCCATCTAGTCCAACCCCCCTGCAATGAGCAGGGACATCCTCAACTAGATCAGGTTGCCCAGAGCCCCGTCCAGCCTGACCTTGAATGTTTCCAGGGATGGGGCTTCTACCACCTCTCTGGGCAACCTGTGCCAGGGCTTCACCACCCTCATTGTAAAAAATTTCTTCCTTATGTCTAGTCTAAATCTCCCCTCCTTTAGTTTAAAACCATCACCCCTTGTCCTATCACAACAGGCCCTGCTAAAAAGTTTTTCCCCATCTTTCCTATAAGCCCCCTTTAGGCAATGAAAGGCTGCAATAAGGTCTCCCCGAAGCCTTCTCTTCCTCAGGCTGAACAAGCCCAACTCTCTCAGCCTTTCCTCACAGGAGAGGTGCTCCAGCCCTCTGATTTTGTGGCCTCCTCTGGACTCACTCCAGCAGGTCCATGTCTTTCCTGTGCTGAGGGCTCCAGAGCTGGACGCAGCACTCCAGGTGAGCTTTCACCAGAGCGGGGTAGAGGGGCAGAATCCCCTCCCTCGACCTGCTGGCCTCATGCATACGTGATAGGATAACCCATTTTCCTTGCTCCTGAAATCTGACTGCTAAGGGCTTGCCCCCCAAATTTCTTCCCCTTTTCCCAACTCTTGTCTGTCCCTTTCTCTTTCACACACAAAACTTGTAATTCCTTGCCCAAAACCCACACTTGTACATTCATTTTCACTAAGAGAAGATGACTGTTTTCCATGTTAGAGATCAAGATCTAAAACCATCCTGATACTTGCAGTGCTGTTCTCACTGATTTAAAAAAAATGATGTGTCGTTTCCATGTTATAGTGAGTAGAATAGCAATGAGCATGGGTTGAAAAATATTGTTGAAGGAATTCCATACGTTTCAAAATGCCCTGAGATTCACAGAGCAGGTGTGAGCAGAAGTGAGAAGGACTCTGATTTTCTCCCCACCAGACTTTTCCCTTAGCACAAGTAGCCAGGACTTTTCAGTCTCTTGGGATGCTTTTGTTCTTGATGTCCCATAGAAACTCTATGGAATGGCAAAGGACTAAAAAGATGACTGGAAAACAGAATTTTCTTCCCTGAAAAAAATAGTTATTACTTGGGTCACATGGGGAGTTTTCCAGAAACAATACGCACTTCTAAAAAGCAGGAAAAGTCCTTTCCTGAAAGGAAATATTCACAGGATTTCCATTTTTTTGAGAATTCAGAGGTAATTTTTCCAGTGTGTCCTGTCTGTCTGAATCTGCAAACCACTCTCTACCTGGAGCTCCAGCAAGCAGGTGCCTGAGGACCCAGGAGAGCCAGACTGATGGGAAATATTAGGCTGTATCAGCTCCCAGTTGATCATCTAATGGGATCCAGCCCCAAACTTTCCAGCATGTGCAAAAATACAAAGACAAGACCTCTGCTTGCACCATTGTTTTAGCACAGAGACATCTTTTTTTTTCCCCATATGAAGTAAATTTTTAAGTACGTTAGTTTCAAGGGCGCTTCCTGAGGAAGCAGGGATCATTTAAAAACGGAGCTGCTGTGAGCTAACAAGGAATCTGCTAATGCAGGTTTATACAGCTGCGCACGTTATGGCCGATACAACTCAGAAGCCTTTCAAATGCCCATAGGATGAGCTTGGAATGAATCTGCAGGAAAGCAGTCCCTTTCTCACATAAAACTTGGAAGCCGTTTCCTTCCAGGGGTTCTGGATCATCTGCGTTACTACCGGACAAGAAAAACCTGACAGCTACCTGCATGTACGGCGGATTTGATGCTTGTCTATGCTAATTCTTTGTTTTATGCACATGAATTATCCAGTCATTGGGTGACAGGGACTTAACAAGGACCTGAACAGTGAGCAGGGACCATATGTTTTTATATCTATATGTCAGTGATTTTCTGTGACTGGAGTGTCTGATGCAGTGGGACAAGACAGCTCTTTCTCGTCATCCTTTTAGGTGGTTTTGCCTGTGAATGAATACATGGATCTACACACGTGCCTTTAACTACATGCACGTACATATCTGTGTGCATATTCATGTATCTTTGTGCATATATAAATATTCATTGTATAAAAACTTGTGAGAGGTCAAGATGCTCAATTATCTCATTCTCCACATGCTGCACTCACAGTGTGAAAGCAATTATTTAAAAAAAAAAAAAAGGTAGGGGAAACAGATAGCATGAAGCAATCCCTGCTCGCTCTCCTTCATTTCACAGCTGGCATTCTCAAAGCCTGTTACCCAGCTCCTGCTGCTCTCTGCATGACCAGGGGGAGCTGGAAGGAAACACACGAGAAATGCGGCATTTCGGCAGCCCATCTGGGCTAGGGAATATGGGGAAAGGTGCTGTATCCACAAGAATTTGTTGCTTATGATGCTAGAGTGAGCTGTGTACCCACAGTCTCGCAGGATACGCGCTTGTATTAGCAGGGCTGTTGTGGAATAGTTCATAGATTATGGTTAGAAACTGCAAATTACCTCACTCTCTGCTTGCAAGTTGAAAGGAAGATTCATCCTCGCTCTTAACCTGCCTACTGCCTCCATGCGAATCCCTTTTCATTTGGGCTTTGTGAATGGGAGTAGTGTTGGGCACTATAAGCTCCTACTCTGACGTCTTCCTGCACAAACCATGTGAAATCAGGCAACCTCAAAAATATTAAGTCTATTATGAAGCTTACGTATCAGTTGTTCATAAGCCACTGAACTGGATAAAGCAACTGACTTTTCTGTGGATGGCTGAGTTTCACTATTCCACTGATAATATGTTTGGGCTTTTTTTTCAGATATCAAGTAATTTTCCAATTTGCTGTTTGTGCTTTAAGCACAGTTTTTCCAACTTACCATCTGACGTACACAGGACAAGAGAGATTTCCCTGTTTGGTGCCCTTGAGATAATGTCAACTTTTATAATTTATTTTTTCTTCACAGAATCCAGACTATCAGTACTATAAATGCTGAAAAATGTCATTTTTTACCTCTACTGCCTGTTAAAATGCCCAGTGCAACATTCAGAGGTGCTTCATTTATGTAACTATGCTAATTTTCCTCTGTCATCTTCCTCCTCATGCTGAAATGCAAAAATCTTAATTCATTAAAGCTTGTAAGGGGCTTTAATTGTGCTGGCTGGCACAAATTATAGAAATGTAGCAAGTTTATCTCCTGTAAAATGCGGAAAGGTGGAGTTTGGATGAAAGATGCTCTTCAGAAAAAATATTCATTGGGTTTTAGCGCATGGACATGTTGCATAATTCCATTCCTGCTCACAAAGAATAATGAGAAAACTACTGGCACTATCTTACTCCAATTAGTTTTTCCCTTTGCCTTGGCCTCCCTGGGGCTAACACAGATCTATCTGTTCTAAAGATAAACTGTGGCATTCAATCCTCAATGTATTCAGGTGAACCGTAAGCCAATATTCCCTTTGAATTATTGTATGATGAAGAAGCAGGGGGGTTGTGTTGACAAAAGCTTGAACTGACAGATTGCAGCCCCACCTATAGTCTCCAGGCCAGGGTGGCTGTGACTCCCAGGAGCTGGCAGGGCATCTGTCACTCAAGGATCACTGTAAGTTTGCCCAGGTTTTAGCGTATTGAAAAGGCAGGCTTGAAGGTCCGAGGTGTTTCCCACCGCTCAAGCTGTCCCAGTGCTGGAGTATACTTGAAAGGCGCTTGCACTGAGCTCCTCTTGAGGACTGCAACTCAGTTATGGCAAGCTGAAGTAAGTATTGCGCTCTATTACTATTCCAAGCTGTACACAATGGCAGCTCAGGAGCAGCTTCATAGCCTTGTTATATGACACACAGACAAGACAGCTTCAGACTTTTCAGTTTAATGAGTTAATATCCTCATATTATTCTCCTAAGCGTCCATTGCTGATCACTCTCTCAGACGAGCTACAGCTGGAAAAATTGTCTGGCCCAGTACGGCAGCTCTGACACTCTGATCTCATGAAACGTTGCTCTGAAATCCTCCAAAAGATTTGCATGAAAATGGAACAGTAGAATCTGATGTCAATTTTGTCTGTTTACAATTGTTTAATTTTTGGATGCTCTAACAACCATACTATTGTGTTAGCCTTTTAATGCTGAAATGATTTGAAAACTTTATTTAATATGTCCTGCCCAATATGGAGGCTAAAACCGGACAATGGAAGCCTGATTCGAGTAATGAAATTGTGTTCTAAAAATAAAAATAAAAATAAATAAATAAATCAATAAAAAGGAAAAGTATTGAATTTGTCTGATTATTTCCTTCCAGGCAACAGCAGAGAAGAAGAGCAATTTCAAAGCCAATGTGGGTTGCTCAGGCTTGATGCTGCTGTTATTTTTCAACTTGCTGCTACTAGAATTTTCTTTCTCTAGGAGCACGTCAGACCTTTCCAGAGTATTCCCCATTGGCAAAGTTGAAGTCAAATCACTGACTTCAAAGCAGCAAACTAAGACTAATGCTACTTTTTTTCAAGTAACTACTAGCTCATTCTAAATAAGTGGTAAAATATCGTACAGTAATAGTCCATATCTTTTCTGAGTTGTAAAAGTGTCAATACAGAGGTTTTGACTGTTACTACAGACAGCAAAATCTTTGCCTCACTCTCACAAAGGGGACTTCGCTAGTAGCTTCTTTGAGGCCAGGCTTTCCTATCAATTCCATATCACTTTCACAGAAGAACTCTCCAAGGGAGGTTTGCAACTAAAGTTAAAGCCGCAAACTCTTCCAAAAGCAAGTATGTCATGGGCTCCTTGTTTCAGTGCCTTTCTTCTGAACATTGGGTTTTTTGGGGGGAAGGGTAAAGACAAGGCGGGAAAGCCTCCTGGTTCATAAAAGGATTGCGTCCAAACTGAACGCCCATAGGAATGAGAGTAGGCAAGATATATTTGCCTGTTCAGTGACCACATTAACATCTACTCTCTTAAAATAACAAAATTTTTAATTATCAGAATAGCATCTCTTCTGAGCTTATACTCCAACCGAGAATTTGACATTTTTGTAACGTAATGTCAGGATTTCCAATATGAGTAAATCTGAAAAAAACATGGTATATCCTGTATCAGACTTCCTGATGTGCCCAAATCCTCCAGGTATCACAGGCACAGAGACTCTCATAAATCCCAGAAGTGTTGGACTTGCCATGTGCATATGGGTCACCTATATGTATATGTACTCTGAAAGTACTCCTTTTTCCTGAAGTTTAGTTCTTCAGTCCATGGAATAGACTCAAAGCATCCATCAACTGACCTCGGGTACTCTTTACATTCAGAGGAAAAAAGAAATGTGAATAGCAGTAGCACCATTTATCTCTCTTGCACTACCAATTTCCAAATAGCGGCATGGCTCTATTTGAACCCTAACAGGATCACACAGATAGGTCAGGGGATGCTTCCAGCATCCATGGCAAGAGAATGGAGGAGATCCTGTTTACCCCCACTGCAGGATCAGGATAGATGACTCTTGAAACTGAGGCTCACTAAAACTATAAACCTGTTCAGAGGATAAATCTCAGAGGGAGATAGGAAGCGGGATAGATTAGTCACAGGAGATCAGGACAATTTGTTTAAAGTTACTTTATTGAAGTAGTAAATAAAAGCTGTTATCTGATGGTCCTACGAGTAGTATGTGAAACCAATCAGTTTCCTCACACTGAACACTCATAAACATTTATAGCCAGCAAACCATGGTGTCGGTGAACAAGACTGTGCAGCTCTCATCGTATGAGATGATCTTTTCTGGAAAACATCTATGACGTGATGAGATATTTTTGCTCATACCATACCCAACCTTCAGACAAATGCCACGGACAGATGCTTCATTCTGCACGATGAACCCTTTATTCATTAAACACTTCTCTAAAGGTGTTTCACAAGAAGAAAAAGCGATGGGCTCTGGTCAACACTTCACGTACCTCCTGTGCAGTTGCAATAGCTCCAGCTGTCTTCCTTGTCTTCAAGTTTCCCCCATGACATCAACCCCATATTTTCCCATGTGCACACTCTCTTCTTTCAGCCTGCCAGCTGAGCAAGCCACAGCCCGGTTTCTGACCCGATCAGAGCAGCGCACGTGCTGACTGACAAGCATGCAAGCCTCCTATGAAGGCTGGCCAGCCTGCTGCTGCCGAGCAGCGTGGAAGGTACCTGAGCTCTAAATACACCCTCTCTCCTCTACACAGTTACCTATAGTCATAAACCTTACGGGAGCTTAATAACCTCGAGACCTTCACCTCTCTGAGAACTTTAATGGAAATTAGCCAGAAGGTTTAAAAATTGTCAAAGGAGAGTGACAATGAGTTGCCACAAGTCTATTTCCTACGGAGGAAAGTATTACAGAGAACGAAAAGCCCTCAGCCCTTTGGGAGGCTGCTCCCAGCTACTCTTGACTGCATCCTTCACACAGCAATCCTGTGTTATGCCGTTAACATGGATTGGGAAAATCCGGGAGTTTGAAACTGCCAGGCACACGAGCGCGGGCTGTCCAAGCTGGCTCCGAAAGAATTTCCATAAATATTATAATCCAAAAGAGTTTATAAAAACACGATTCTGGGATCTGCCATGTGCATTATTTGGCTTTGATGTGATGTCAGCTGTAAAGCCATACAGGGCACGAAACTAGCCTGCCTCTTTCCCACATGGCACTGCCACGTATTTTTTCATTGGGAGAGCCTGAATTGAATCCTTTGTGTTATAAGAGACGACAGCAGAGTGCCTCTTCTCAGGATCTTGTGCTTTCATCCAAAGTAGAACATATTCTGGGTAGGCTGTGAAGTGTGGGAGACGGGCAGGAAGCTTTGTGAAACTTCCCTTAACGACAATGGAAGAGAAAGAGTTTTTCTAGCTGTTTATACCAATTAAATTGATATTGATGAAATTTTATTGAAATAATTTATAGTAACGAGTTCCCTGAGTTTTGGTTAGATATTTATATATACTAATAATGTATTTTTATGTTTGTTATATGCATATATATAACAAATCTGAGAATATAGATATTTGGTCGGATAACAAACAGTGTTTTGAAAGAAAATCAAATACAGAAATACACAAATATCCTAACAAAATTGGATATTAACCTAACATAACACATATTAATGCAGTTACTCAACAAGAAAACTAGTTGCTAATTCTTGAGTTCTTCTAGTCTGTGACAAAGTTACAGGAGCAACAGCAACTTTTGGATCTGTTATTATTCATGTTCATACAGTAGACTCTCTTAGGGTATACACAAAGCCTCCTTTGAGACCCTGGAAATCTGAAAAGAATTGCAGCCTGAATGGCTTCAACATGCCAGGAATAAATGAGGTCATCTTCTCTGGTACCTTCAGCTGCCCTAAGTGTAGTTGCTGAGGCTTAACTAGGATTCTTCTGCAGCAACTGAAGAAAAATAGGCACTTCGGGTGGAAACTTTTCTCAGATATTCAATACTTGCCTTAGGATGGATGAATCACTATTTGGAGATGTCTCTCTGTTCCCTGACTCTTAAGGAAAAGACTTGTTCAGACTTAAGGGCTAACTATCAGGTTCCTAAAGATGGGTGAAGTTAATCCCTCCCTCAGAGACAAACTTTCCACTGTCTGTGCTCAGCTTGACTCAGATTTAGGCTGGTGGCTTTAAGGTGTCTCAGTCATCCAAAGCTAAAGTTTGATCCAGTACTAGGTGCAAGTTAGACATTCAAGAACATGTTTGAGCTGAAAATGAGTTCCCACAGGAGCGTTCCAGCGAAAGCGAAGGTGCAGAGAAATAGCACATAGCTCCCCAAGCCGAGGGGTGGAAGGGAGATCATTCAGAGAGATTGCAAAGGTAATTTTCAGGTAGCAGTTAAAGTTGATTTTCCAGCAGACATAAAAGGTAATATGATATCTTTTTGGTTTAATGTCCATTTTGTTAAATGTCCATTTTTGTGCTATTTGTTTTAGATGTTTGTTGTTATGAACAAAAATGCAAATCAGAAAAATAGCTTATCATCACAACACCTCTCCGTGCCTCTCGGTATCCTGTGGTATTGATGGAGAGCAGAGAAACGTTCTGCACCAAAGATCTGTCATTTTTATCAAATTTCCTTTCAAGACTGGAGGGCAGCAGAGCAGCGGGTAGATATAATGACCTTCCATATCACTTTTTCTTCTCTCTGGGCACTAAAATTGATTTCCCTTAGCTTGGCATCTCATGCTGCAGGGCTAGGCTAGAAAGAGTAGGTGAGAGCAATAAGACTGAGGGCATCTGATGTGGCAGCCTACAGAAACTGTGATGAAACAGTTCTAACCAAGGAGTATTTGGACACTACAGAAGACACTACTGTTCTTATATTGAGGGGCATATAACCTGGCCTTTTGAAAGATACTTTTGTGTTTAATGCAGCACTGCCTACACTGTTGATGAGGAGCTATAGAACTGCACAAACGCAATGAAGTTAAATCACAATATCTTCTTATTAGCAAATCCATGTCCATAAAGTGGTTTCTATAACGTGGCTTCATTCAGCCATGAAGAACTCACTTCTATAACCAACATCAGTTTTAGGCTCTACGTTCAGACTATTTGCCAGTGCCAGCTCCATGGCACGGAGCTCTCCCACCTTCATTTCTTTCCTGTTGCTGGTGCTTAAACTTTGCCGTTCTGCCAACGAGCAGACCCAAGGCCAGGGGGCTGGGCACACTGCAGTGCACAGACAGAGGATTCTCAGCCCCATAAAACCTTTCTGCTTCCCTGCTGAACCGTTATGATTGCTTTCCCTACAACTTTCACCATGTCAGTCACATGTTTGATCTGAATTGTTTGAGATCAAGACTGAGCCTTTGTATAACCTACCCTTTATCTTCTGCATGAATTGACCATATAGCACCTAGACATTTGGGTTACAATCCTTGCCAGCAAGGTCCACGGTTCCCTGGCATGTAAACAATACCTAGTAGCCTGAAAAATTGCTGTTGAAATGACAAGTAGAACAGGTTCTATCCTGTTATCTTCACTTGGGCTTCAGCAATCAAAATCTTTCCCTGAGTAGCTCCCAGGAGTAACTGCAATGGCTTCTCTTTGCTGAGCTGGAAGCCAGCAAAGCTTCCTAACCATTGCTGGCTAGGAAATATGATAAACCTTTTTATCCATGAATGGCATGGTCAAGGGATAAACATGCTCCTGTTCTCTAGCACAGTCTGGTTTTCCTTTAGTTTTAGACAGTGTAAATCAAAGTGCTTCCACTAAAACTGAAAATGAAAACCAATGTGTGAGTGAATACCTGTCTTGAAGTTTTTATTCTCTGTCAGTCAAGAAAATGGCACTGCTAAGACAAGGTTATAATTCAAGACGTTTAGAAAAGCTGTAACGAACGACAATAGCTGACTGAAAAATGTTTAAACAAGTGTATTGGAGACCGATGAGATTGACTGGAGACAGATAATAAAAATCTTCGGCCACCGTATTCCCAAAGAGTATGCAAAAGGCACTTACACACCTTTGTAACTACATGAAGAGTGTCTTGTCCCTGTGTCCTCCCGCTGCATATAATGATAATCCAAAGAACAGTTTTTTATAGAATTGGATCTTAATTATTTCTGGCCAGACCTTTTTGATTGGAGCTTGTTCTTCCCACCTAAGAATTTTCCACAAAAAACCACTTGTATTAGAAGGAAGATTTATTATCATTTCTTGAAATGTGTCGAAGGGCTCTGAGGGAATAAATTTACAGTTTACTGGGTGGAACCCAGCCTGTGTTTTCACTTCAAGCCATGAGACTCCCTGCTACCATTTTTTACAGTCAGGACCTCACTTTTGCCAGACAAAAATGCTCTTTACCCAAGTTAGACCCTGAACTCTCTGCACTGCTCAGTTGAGTTGCAACCCAGGAAAGAGGGAGATATATGGAGCTAATCACTTCTCCGCTAGTTCCTCACTCTGAAAATTGCTTTGATTACTTAAAACCCCTTCAACTATACACATAAATGCCACTGCACACAGCATGAGTGGCATGGGCAACATTGCGGCAGTTATTGGAAGGTGGAGCATGAAATGTTCCTAACAGAGGATCGGCATTCAGCCGGGGGGTCTGACATCTCCTGGATCAATGAACCACTCTCACTTTGGATCTGATCTCTGCAAGGATATTCCGGTATTTTGGTCTATTCGAATTTCTGAAGGGATGGAGAACAAAATTGGTCACCTCATTCATACGCATGCCTATAAATTCCCGGAGTTGTAGCAAAAGGAGTGTGAAGATGTCATGGCAAGCAAGGGCAGATACAGCAGGCTGAGGGGCACTAAGGTGATATTGAGCCAGTATTTCTCTCTGAACTGTCAGTTCCCTCAGACAACATGAAATTACTTCTTCCAGAGTAGATTGGATCAGCTGTCCTCTCTCTTTGGCCTCTCCTGAACGTTTCTATTTGCACTCCCTGTGGGCACACAAGTCAAAATTGATCATCACAAGTTTGCAAGTTAGATGCTTGGAAGATTGTCACACATCTGTGCTAAATGCACTAAGAACAGAACCGACGAGATACTTGTTTGAAATTATTATCCGTAAGCCAAGCAAGAGATACCAGTATTTTTCTGGGTGAGGACTTAAGGGCAGCATATCAGACTAGAGAGAAACTAGCAATTTTGGAGAATTGTGCTTCTAATCTGATTCTGAGGAATTATAGTTTGACATTGCTCTATCTTTTTATCCTCGCAAAGGCCTTTTTTCCCTTGTCACAGTGAGGTCTTTCTACTATTCACATTAGCGGCTTTACATGAGCCTTCATAATTGTTTCTTATAAAATACTTTGATTTCTATCATCCTGGTTAATGATGTGCTACATTGTTTATAAGATAATGCAATGAACCCACTTTGAACTCATTCCATTATCCCATAAGTAATGCAATAAACTGCTTAACAGGGCAATTAAATCAAGTGATTTCAGGTTAATGTTATTAGACGGTGTTCAAGAACATGCAACTTTTGTTTTGAGGATTGGCTTACCCTCTTAAATATTGGAAAATGTACTTTGCTAAAGTTTTTGTTTGTATTCCCTGAGGTACTAATCACATTATTCATTGCTGAAGATCAGAAATATTATAGCAGCTTTCCAAACAGAGGAGAGAGTTAGTGTAGCCGCTAGTAACTTGTGACAAAGCAATGGATTTAATAACCTTGGAGAACTCCCCAGGGTATTATGCAGCAGTGTTCGAAGCTTAGGAAAAAAAGACATTTCATTATATACAGACAGTAGAAAATCAAATACATGAAAGAAACATAAAGGTTAAATACATTATGTTGTTGAAAAAAACATCAGGCTACTCAACCTGCATATCATACCTGATTTGAATTTTTGAAAGGGATCCTAATGAATATTTTTAGACAGCACCACTTTTTTCCTTATACCTTCTTTTTGACCCACCAAAAACGTAATTCAAATACTCCACACCACGCAGAATTTCATTAGGAACAGTTCCAGTGAAATTAAATCTCTATTGTGCATCTTGAGTCTGCTCTAATGATTACTGCTCCACTGAGTATGTAATTTAAAGTCTCTTGTTAATAGATGAGGTGCTGAACACCAACAGCTAGCTCTTCCAAACTTCACAGTTGAAGAGCTATATCTTGCTTACAGCCGGAGAAATCTACTTCCAGTTGGACTTCCATGGAACAATACTGACATCTAACAGCTGCTGGAATAATCCTAATTGAATATTACTCTATCATTTCAAAAGGGGTCTATTAGCTGAGATTTCTCTTTCTTAAGTTTCTTGGTAAGAGTTATGTATTCCAAAATTAAGAACAACTGAGGACTTCTTACCTGGATTCAGATTTTCAAAATATGGCTAAAAAAGATCCTGATAAGTAAACAGATGAAAGAAACAATGGTTAAATCCATTGCGCTGTTAAAAAAAAATGACCCTGCAGCTCTTTTGAACTGAAAGAAATAAAAAAAAAAAAAATCTGAGAAAATAATAAATATTGGAATCGCTCATTTTGAAACATTTCAAGATTTAATATGGATATATTTATTTTTGTAGTGGGTAAAATGCTATCTCGAAGGAAGTGTTTTGCTGAACCCAAAAAACTACATTTATATTTTTAGATTTTGCTTCACTATCAAACATTAAACCTTGCTTGCTGAACTCTAATGATTAAAGGCCAATTTTTAAAAAGAAATCTCATCCTCATTATACACAGAGCCATGGCTTCACAGAACCACAGAATCACAGAATCACAGAATAGTTGAGTTTGGAAGGGACCTCTGGAGGTCATCTCGTCCAGCCCCCCCTGCTCAAGCAGGGCCACCTAGAGCCAGTTGCCCACGACCATGTCCAGATGGCTTCTGAATATCTCCAGGGATGGAGACTCCACAACCTTCCTGGACAACCTGTGCCAGTGCTTGGTCACTCTCATAGTAAAGAAATGTTGAGAGGGAACCTCTTGTGTTTCAGTTTGTGCCAATCACCTCTGGTCCTGGCACTGGGCACCACTGAAAAGAGCCTGGCAATGTTCTCCTTGCAGTCTCCCTTCAGGTATTCACAGACATTGATAAGGTCCCTCCTGAGCTTTCTCTTCTCCAGGCTGAACAGTGGCAGCTCTCTCAGCCTTTCCTCATAGGAGACATGCTCCAGTCCCTCAGTCCTCTTGGTGGCCCTTCGTTGGACTCTCTCCAGTATGCCCATGTCTCTTTTGTACTGGGGAACCCAGAACTGGACACAGCACTCCAGGTGTGGTGGCCTCATCAGTGCTGAGTAGAGGGAAGAATCACCTCCCTTGATGAGCTGCTAATACTTTGCCTAATGCAGCCTACGATTCTGTTTGCCCTCCTTGTGGCAAGGACCCATTGCTGGCTCATGTTCAACTTGGTGTTCACCAGGACCCCCAGGTTGCTTTCTGCCAAGCTGCTTTTCAGATAGGTGGCCTCTAGCATATATTGGTGACTGGAGTTGTTCCTCCCCAGGTGCAGGACTTTGCACTTCTCCTTGTTGAACTTCACGAGGTTCTTGTCAGACCATTTCTCCAGCCTGACAGGGTCCCTCTGGATGGCAGCACAATCTCCTGGTGTATCTGCCACTCCTTCTAGTTTTTTGTCATCAGCAAGCTTGCTGAGGATACAGTCTGCCCCATCATCCAGATCATTAATGAAGATGTTAAACGAGACTGGATGCAGTATTGACCCCTGGGGTACACTGCTATTTACTGGCCTCCAACTAGACTTTGTGCTACTGACCACCACCCTCTGGGCCCAACCATTCAGCCAGTTTTCAATCCACCTCACTGTCTGTTCAACCAGGCCATACATGAACACCTTGTCTATGAGAATCTTACATGAGGCAGTGTCAAAGGCCTTACTGAAGTCCAGGTAGACAATACCCACTGCCCTTCCCTCATCTACTAGGCTAGTCATTTTATCATACAGGTTTATCAAGTTGGTCAAGCATGACTTCCCCTTGGCGAATGCATGCTGATTATTCCTGATGATTTTCGTGTCCTTCATGTGCTTGGAAATGGTTTTCCAGCTGTCACCTTCCCAGGGATCAAAGTGAGGCTGACCATCCTATAGTTCCATTGGTCCTCTTCTTGCCCTTCTTGAAGATTAGTGACACTTGCTTTCCTTCAGACTTTGGGCACTTCTCCCAGTCATCATGATCATTCAAAGATTATCGAGAGTGTCTTTGCAATGACATCTGCCAGCTCCCTCAGCACTCTTGGGTGCATCCTATCAGAGCCCGTGAACTTATGTATGTCCAGGTTGCTTAAGTATTCCCAGACCTGGTTCTTTTCCACTGAGCATTTTCCTTGCTCCAGTCTTTCCCTCTGGTCTCTGAGACCTGGGATTCTTGAAGTCCAGTCTTGCTAGTAAAGACCAAGGCAAAGAAGGTATTCAGCCTTTTCTATGTCCTGCATAACCAGGTCCCCCATCTTGTTGAGCAATGGGCCCACATTTTCCCTAGTCTTCCTTTTGTCAGCTATGTGCTTACAGAAACTCTTCTTGTTGTCTTTGACATCCCTGGCTAGATGCAGTTCCGGATGGGCTTTAGCTTTCCTGAGTTCATCCCTGGATGATCGGACAATGTCTCTGCATTCCTTCCAGGTTACCTGTCCTTGCTTCCACTCTCTGTGTTTTTCCACCCTCTGTATGCTTTCAAAACTTCACGTTGAGCTCTTTTGAAATTCCATCCTGTAATCTTCTAAAAAGGTGACCTGATTTTTCAGCAGTGCTGAGCACTCAACACTTTCTACTGATACACTTGGGAAATGAGGGCAATGCAGCGCTTCTGAGAAAAATTAAAACCATTGTTTAGTCACTATAGAGGAAATTAGGAACTCAAATCTTTCTTCTCTGACTTTTTTTACATAATCTTAAAGTTAGATTTCATTAAGTCCAAATGAGCACTTCTCCCATATCAGCGAAACCCTCACCGCTTTTGAGTACTAGTACAACCGTAGCTGCTTGAACTATTTGTCTCAGTCTGTATTTATTGTGATTTCTACTTTTATTCACTATGCAAATCGTTTGTAAAAAATACCTCACTTCCAAGCATCTGATCACTTCTTCGTAAGTCTTTGCTATACGGTTCACATAAATACCTTTCAACCTGCTGCATGGATATTTCATGAACAGCACGAATACTTCACATTTATACACATTTTTAACACGTTCAAAGCACTGAACAGACATTAATTAAGTAGGACAGAATTTTCAGAAGTGTCTAAAGGAATTAAATCCCGGGCTTCCCTTGAAATCAACTGGAGGAAGCAGTTAAACTCCTTGTGGGAATGTGGAGATCTCGTTTGCAATCATAACAAGGCCTCGGTGACAGTAACTGGCACTCACTCTTTTTGATACAAACCGCTTGAAATACACAGTTAGGTGAATGCCCCAAGATCACAGATTCAGTAAGTGGCACTGTTAGCAGCCGAGCTTGAAAGGCTTCTCTCCAGCTGTAAGCACGAGAGCCAGGTTCCGTGTGCGGCTTGAGCGGGTGAGCTCACGCCCCTTAAAAGATGGGGAAAAGGTATTTGCCAAGGCTGAGGTGAACCTTGCTTGGATGCTCTGAACTGCTTCGCTCCTCAGAAGAAGATGAAGGGGAGGCGCTGCTTGGTGGCCATGTGAAATTTCTAGACCTTATTTCAGAAAAATACATCTCATAAAAACAGTGACTGAAAGAAAAAGAAAATTGAGGTTAGACAAGTAGGTTAAAAATTCTACACAAAGCAGAGTGTGTCAGGTTCACGTAACAACAAAGTGTTGTTTTTGTTTAGCATTGCTGCTGAACAATCTGAAAAACACTTTTTGGCTCAGCTCTACATAGTATTTCCCCACCCCAATTTTTCATTTCACCAAACCTGAAAAACATTATTTCACCCTGCTTTATTTGACATTAAACTGAGCTACTTCAGTAGGGGTGACTTTATTATTAAAGACTGTTTAAAAATTACAGCTCCTTTTTGTAATATAAGGACTACATGCTAGTGAGTCAAATCTAAGTTACTTTTTCCTCCATCTTTTTTTCTTTTTTGAGGTGTCTGTCTCTAGCATAATTAACTAGCTAGTTCTGAAATGTAATTTATATCACTCAAATGGGTCTGAATTACATTGTACTTAGAGAGGCAGAGTGAAATGGGAAATGCAAATTTGAGTTCATGTAAGTTTTTTAAAAGTGAACACTAATCCTTCAGGGACTCTGGATTTGACAAAAAAATTATATGAATGATGTATGCTCAGAAAAAGCACTGCTGATAAGGAACCCAATCCTGATAGGTCTTGAGTGTGTGAACAGTGCAAGCCTGATTTGTATTTTTTCTCTCACTCCACTTCACACCAGGATGGAGGGAAAACTGGAGAGGGTGACTCTAAACCACCTTTTTGCTCCCTACATTTCAGGCCTATGTATAAGATATTCACATGAAAGCAACATCATTCCAGCTGTCATTTCCATAACATCTTTTTGATTCTTCAGTGCCTCTTACTGAATCTCTGATCTCAGGGCATTTACTTAACTGTGCATTCCACACACCAAGGTTAGTTATAGAGAGACCTCACGCGGCCATGGTCAGCCCTTCACGTTGGAATCATCCTCTGGACCTCTCTCATCAGATATGCATGACAGAGGCCTTCTTCACCCAGAGCTTGACACTCAGGGTTTATTACTCTGTTTTAAGACTCTTATGAATTATAAAAATGACCTTTGTGCAGTGAAAGGTGAGGTTCAACCACACTAATGTCCTTATAAACAGAAGGTAATGACTGCAAGTTATGTTAGATCAGTATTTCCAGAAACTGCTACAGTCAATCATCAACAAGGCACTAAAGAGACTCCTGCTGGGATTCTGGACAAAATTTTCATCCCTCCATACTCAAGAAAGACTGGAAGAGAAGTCAAGACATTCAGAAAGAACCTAACTGCAAGATAAAAACAGCGTACCTTGTTCAGCACAGAAAAATAGAAGCTTAGAGAGTTTTGATTGCTTTGCTTCCATAAAAAAATCAGGAAAGAAGTGAAGATTTTTTTATACCAAATGGAAGCAGTCCACCTGACTGGAACCAACTTTTGCCAAAACATGTGAAGATGTGTAGTATGAAGAATTTATGAGGAACTTTTCAAAGAAGATGTGAAAGCAAAAGCTCATTCTATATAATTTTGTGGAAAAGGAATATTTGACATGGCAGCCTGTGACACCAGGAAATGAGAGAAGATGACCCAGAAGATCTATTCTTGTCTGTTACTGTTATCATCAAAAAATAAAACCGAGAGAGTTGTAAGGCACTTTTCCTTGCTTTTATATTTTTAGGAAGGTAACCCAGTGTATCATTTGGTGTTGCTTCCTCCTAACTCTACAACGCATACTGTATTTATTTGCTTTGAAAGTCAAAGGGTCTTTGCTATGACATAAAATAGGAAGATGTCACAAATTGTTAGTGCTGGGATTTGCATATGTCATTACCATACTTCCTAATTATTTCTGGATCTATTTGCATAATGAAAAAGGGAATAGTTTCTTCTCAATAACAGTAAACATAAAAATGTGCCTGTCACTCCTCCATGGGGAAGGAACTTTAATTGTTTTGTTCTAAAGCCTAAAAGCTGAAATTTCAGAAATAGCTCAATAAAAAACAGGTTGAAAAACTAAACAAGACCAGAATACAACATGGATCCTCTTCAGGTACATCCAGGATTTATATTGGGGTAAATTTATCGTTACCAATACTTTTACCTCTAATTTACCGGCAGATAAGTGAAAAAGAGTAAAGATCTTTATCTTTTCAGGTGAAATGTCTAAATGACTAAATAAGCATCTTGGCGATCTCTCAAGAAAGCAGATGCTTCTGTTCCGTTTGCTTTTGGTTTACCACTAATGGGACATGTCTGAGCTGAAAAGGTTGTGAAGATTTGTGCATTGTAGTGACACTTTATCCTAGCCTCACTTACAGAGAAGAAATCTTTATTGATCACGTATCTGTCTTGTTTAAAGGTGTCCTGGTTTAGGCCAGGATGGAGCTAGTTTTGTTTTCAGCAGCTCCTGTGTTTTGGCTTTGGTGTGAGAAGAACAGTGATAGCACACTGATGTTGCTGGTTGCTGCTGAACCACCAAGGACATTTTGTTGTTTTCCAGGTTCTGCTAACGTGCAGATGCAAAAACCTGGGAGGGGTAGAGACAGGATAGTTGATCCAAACTGACCAAAGAGAGTATTCCATACCATAGACGTCATGCCTGATATAAGCGAGGGTCAGTCGGTGGGCCACTAGTTTTTTTTCTCTAGATCTTTTTTGGTTTTTTGGGCTTTTGAGGCTTTTGAGACCTTTAACTTGCCCTAATCCTTAAGCTTCCCTTCGGGTTGCTTTTTGTTTCCCTATTTTTACCTTTTTGTTTTTCACTCGTTTAGCTGTTTGTTCCCTCGCCTGCTTTCCCTGGAACTTGCTGTTCTGGGATAGCTGGGGGGGGGATACCCCTGCTCCCTGACTGCTGCTCGGGACGGGCTGTATCGGTCGTCGGGTGGTGAGAAATTGTGTATCGTTTGTTTTATATATTCTATTATCCTTGTATATATTATCATTATTATCATTATTAATATATTTTCATATTTTTCCTTTGCTGTCCTGGTGAGCTGTTTTTATCTCAACCCGCGAGTTTTCCTTTCTCTCCAATTCTCCTCCCCACCCCAACAGGGAGGGGGGGGAGTGAGCGAGCGGCTGCGTGGTATTGGGTTACAATTTGGGGTTAAACCACGACAGTCCTTTTTGGCGCCCAACGTGGGGCTCGAGAGGGGTCCGGCTAGCTCAGCTGAGAGAGCATCAGACTGAGGGTCCAGGGTTTAAAGCCCCCGATCAGGCTCAAAGGGTTGAGATAACAACAGACTCGACCAGAGTGTGTTAAAACAATTTGTTATAAGCATCCGTTGTATTACTTTAATTGCCGCTGGACACAATGTTGTTTGAATTGTTTACCGAGTGCTTCTCGGAGCTGTATCGTGTATCACCTTACTGTATGCTGGTTGTGACTGTTTATGCGTGGTCTGTTACCTCTGGCCTTTTGATTAGGTTTATTGCTTCGGTGTGTGGTTTAGCACTGGCTTATGGCGTGGTAAAATCATTGGTGTTTAGACCAGTTTACTACCTGTATTCATATACGTTGGGGGGGGGCGATGTGCAGAATGAAGCGTCACCAACAGTTACAGCTTCGTACTTCGGGACTAATCTGGTGGGGACTATCAGTAATTATTCCTTTATCTTTTCCTTCCCGGGGGGTCAACAGGGGGAAACTTCATCCTTTGCTTTCTCTCTCCCCTCCTGGGTAAAAATGCCTTCCTTTGATTTCTCGTGGCCCTCCTGGTTAGTTATGGGAGTTTCTGAAAACTTGGAATACTTTTGGGATGTTCGGACCGGATTGTTACTCCTATCAGTAGGAATACATTTGTGTCAAATCTTGCTTAAGCTCAGAAGCCGGTGCAGGCGTAGGCTCAGGGCCACCCCAGCTCCCTGCTACAGCCCCCGCGGCCGCGCCGTCCCCCGCCACGGGCGCCGCGGCCGCCCCACGCTCCGCTACGTGTACCGGGGCTGCTCCGCTCCTCGCCACACGGGCACCGCGGCTGCCCCGGCCCCGACCCCCGCCGCAGGCACCGCGGCCGCCCCAGGGCCCGCCAGGGCCCCCGCGACCGTCCCAGCCCCCGCTGCGGCCCCCGCGGCCGCGCCACCCCCCGCCATGGGCGCTGCAGCCGCGCCACCCCCCGCCGTGGGCACCGCGGCCGCTCCACCCCCCGCTCCGGCCGCTGCGGCCGCGCCAGCCCCCGCCATGGCCGCTCCAGCCCCCGCCACGGCCACCGTGGCTACTCCAGCCCCCGCTGCGGCTGTGCCAGCCCCCGCCGCCGCTGCTACACCCCCCGCCGCGGCCACCGCTGCTGCCTCTATCGCTGCTACGGGCCATGGGCGCTGCAGCTGCTCCACCCCCGCGGCCGTCCCAGTCCCTGCCGTGGGCACCGCGGCTGTTCAAGCCCCAGCTCTGAGCACCGTGGCTGCTGTGACAGGCACTGCAGATCCACCCGTGCCGTTATCAGTTGCCCCTGTACAAAAGAAGAAAAGCACAAAGAAATCAGCTCGCCCCACAAAAGATGAGGATGAACCAGGGACATCACAGGAACAGGGAGAGGCAGAAGCAGAGATAATCACCCGACCCCTATCCCTGACTGAGCTGCGAGATATCCGAAAAGATTACAGCCGTAATCAAGGTGAGCAGCTCGTCACCTGGCTGCTCCGATGCTGGGATAATGGGGCCAGTAGCCTGGAACTAGAGGGCAGGGAAGCCAGGCAGCTGGGATCCTTGTCTAAGGAAGCAGCCATTGACAGGGCAATTGGAAGAGAACCAGAAGCCCGCAGTCTGTGGAGGAGACTCCTGTCAGGCGTAAGGGACAGGTATTTCTTTAAGGAAGACATTATATGCCACCCAAAGAAGTGGACCAATATGGAGGGAGGTATTCAGTATCTGAGGGAATTAGCTGTGCGGGAATTGATTTATCATGACCTGGATAACCCGCAGACACCCATAGATCCAGATGAGGTCCAATGTACCCGACCCATGTGGCGGAAGTTTTTACATAGTGCACCATCATCGTATGCCAACTCATTGGCAACAATGAGTTGGAAAGACGATGAGGCACCACTGGTGCGTGCAGTGGCTAACCAACTCCGACAGTATGAGGACAATATCTCTTCCTCCATACGGGCCTGTGTCTCGGCTGTGGAAAAACTGGCCGAAAGAATGTGCCAGGAGTTTCGGCAACTCAAAGAGGAAAGGTCCTACTTGCCACCTGCACGGACCAGAATCTCAGCTGTTAGGAGAAAATTTTCCCCTGCTCAAGAGAGACGGTACACACGGCGAGGTACCCTGTGGTTTTACCTCCGTGACCATGGAGAGGACATGAGAAAGTGGGATGGAAAACCCACCTCGACCCTAGAGGCAAGGGTACGTGAGTTGAAAAAGAAAACAGCTACAAATAAGGGTTCTTCCAGGAAAAGTGCTGCTCCAGTCTCCAGTGGGCAGCTCCCCAGATGGGGTAGAAGGGCTTCTGATTCGTACTTACAAGAAATGAGAAACAGGGATGAGATTCAACCCCATGCGTCCCACACGAACCCATTTGTTGACAGCGGGTATTATAATCAGAATTAGAGGGGCCCTGCCTCCAGCCAGGTGGAGGAGAGGGACAACCGAGTTTACTGGACTGTGTGGATTCGATGGCCTGGCACATCAGCCCCCCAGAAGTACAAGGCTCTAGTGGACACTGGCGCACAGTGCACGCTAATGCCATCGAACTATAGAGGGGCTGAACGCATTTCCATTTCTGGAGTAACAGGGGGGTCCCAAGAGTTAACTTTATTGGAGGCCGAAGTGAGCCTAACTGGGAACAAGTGGCAAAAGCACCCCATTGTGACTGGCCCGGATGCTCCGTGCATCCTTGGCATAGACTACCTCAGGAGAGGGTATTTCAAGGACCCAAAAGGGTACCGGTGGGCTTTTGGTATAGCTGCTGTAGAGACAGAGGACATTAAGCAGCTGTCCACCTTGCCTGGTCTTTCAGAGGATCCTTCTGTTGTGGGGTTGCTGAGGGTCAAAGAGCAACAGGTGCCAATTGCTACCACAACGGTGCACCGACGGCAATATCGCACCAACCGAGACTCCCTGACCCCCATCCATAAACTGATTCGTCGACTGGAAAGCCAGGGAGTGATCAGCAAGACTCGCTCACCCTTTAACAGTCCTATATGGCCAGTGCGGAAATCTAATGGAGAATGGAGACTAACAGTGGACTATCGTGGCCTGAATGAAGTCACGCCACCACTGAGCGCTGCCGTGCCAGACATGCTAGAACTTCAGTACGAACTGGAGTCCAAGGCAGCCAAGTGGTATGCCACTGTTGACATTGCTAATGCATTTTTCTCAATTCCTTTGGCAGCAGAGTGCAGGCCACAGTTTGCTTTCACCTGGAGGGGCGTCCAATACACCTGGAATCGACTGCCCCAGGGGTGGAAACACAGCCCTACCATTTGCCATGGACTGATTCAGACTGCACTGGAAAAGGGTGGAGCTCCAGAACACCTGCAATACATTGATGACATCATTGTGTGGGGCAACACAGCAGAAGAAGTTTTTGAGAAAGGAGAGAAAATAATCCAAATCCTTCTGAGAGCCGGTTTTGCCATAAAACGAGGTAAGGTCAAAGGACCTGCACAAGAGATCCAGTTCCTAGGAATAAAATGGCAAGATGGACGTCGTCAGATCCCAATGGACGTGATCAACAAGATAACAGCGATGTCTCCACCAACTAACAAGAAGGAAACTCAAGCTTTCTTAGGCGTTGTGGGTTTCTGGAGAATGCATATTCCAAATTACAGTTCTATTGTAAGCCCTCTCTATCAAGTGACCCGAAAGAAGAACGATTTTAAATGGGGCCCTGAACAACGACAAGCCTTTGAACAAATTAAACAGGAGATAGTTCATGCAGTAGCCCTTGGACCAGTTCGGGCAGGACAAGATGTTAAAAATGTGCTCTACACCGCAGCCGGGGAGAATGGTCCTACCTGGAGCCTCTGGCAGAGAGCACCAGGGGAGACTCGAGGTCGACCCCTGGGGTTTTGGAGCCGGGGATACAGAGGATCCGAGGCCCACTACACTCCAACTGAGAAAGAGATCTTGGCAGCATATGAAGGGGTTCGAGCTGCTTCGGAGGTGGTTGGTACTGAAGCACAGCTCCTCCTGGCACCCCGACTGCCGGTGCTGGGCTGGATGTTCAAAGGGAGAGTCCCTTCTACACATCATGCCACCGATGCCACATGGAGTAAGTGGGTTGCACTAATCACACAACGAGCTCGAATAGGAAACCCCAGTCGCCCAGGAATCTTGGAAGTGATCACGGACTGGCCAGAAGGCAAAGATTTTGGAATGTCACCAGAGGAAGAGGTGACACGTGCTGAAGAAGCCCCACCATATAATAAACTGCCAGAAAATGAAAAGCAATATGCCCTGTTCACTGATGGATCCTGCCGTATTGTAGGAAAACATCGAAGATGGAAAGCTGCTGTATGGAGTCCTACACGAAGAGTTGCGGAAGCCACTGAAGGACAAGGTGAATCAAGTCAGTTTGCAGAGGTGAAAGCCATCCAGCTGGCTTTAGATATTGCGGAGCGAGAGAAGTGGCCAAAGCTCTACCTCTACACCGACTCCTGGATGGTAGCGAATGCTCTGTGGGGGTGGTTACAACAATGGAAGCAGAGCAACTGGCAGCGCAGAGGCAAACCTATTTGGGCTGCCGAACTGTGGCAAGATATTGCTGCCCGTGTGGAGAAGCTTGTTGTAAAGGTACGCCATGTAGATGCTCATGTACCCAAGAGTCGAGCCACCGAGGAACATCAAAACAACCAGCAAGTGGATCAGGCTGCTAAAATTGAAGTGTCTCAAGTGGACTTGGACTGGCAACGTAAGGGTGAACTATTCCTAGCTCGGTGGGCCCATGACACCTCAGGCCACCAAGGAAGAGACGCAACATACAGATGGGCTCGTGATCGAGGGGTGGACTTAACTATGGACACTATTGCACAAGTTATCCATGAGTGTGAAACATGCGCTGCAATCAAGCAAGCCAAGCGATTAAAGCCTCTCTGGTATGGAGGACGATGGCTGAAATATAAATATGGGGAGGCCTGGCAGATTGACTATATCACACTCCCACAAACCCGCCAAGGCAAGCGCCATGTGCTTACAATGGTGGAAGCAACCACCGGATGGCTGGAAACATATCCTGTGCCCCATGCCACCGCCCGGAACACCATCCTGGGCCTTGAGAAGCAAGTCTTATGGCGACATGGCACCCCAGAAAGAATTGAGTCAGACAACGGGACTCATTTCCGAAACAACCTCATAGACACCTGGGCCAAAGAGCATGGCATTGAGTGGGTGTATCACATCCCCTATCATGCACCAGCCTCTGGGAAAATTGAACGGTACAATGGACTACTAAAAACTACACTGAGAGCAATGGGTGGTGGAACCTACAAAAACTGGGACACACATTTAGCAAAAGCCACTTGGTTAGTCAACACTAGGGGATCCACCAATCGGGCTGGCCCGGCCCAGTCAAAACCTTTGCGTACTGTAGAAGGAGACAAAGTTCCTGTGGTGCATGTAAAAAACATGCTGGGGAAGACAGTCTGGGTTATTCCTGCCTCGGGCAAAGGCAAACCCATCCGTGGGATTGCTTTCGCTCAAGGGCCTGGATGCACTTGGTGGGTAATGCAGGAGGATGGAGAAGTCCGATGTGTACCTCATGGAGATCTGATTTTAGGTGAAAATAGCCAATAGTCTGAACTGTGTGATGTTAATTACTATAATATACTGCATATAATCATTTATATTATGTATATATTGTATATAATAATGTATATAATCATTTCTATAGTTGTGTTCTATATCAAAGGTATTACAGGAAGAATCACCCGACTCAATGAAGAGCGAACTCTGATGAAACTGAGCAGAGTGCGGCAGTAATGGACTGACTTCAACAACTGGCGTACAGTCGAGATCCACACCTTCGACCTGCCGACTGCGGACAAGCTACACCAGCCGTGCCAGATACACCGACTGTAAGTTCCAGATGCAGCATGCAACAATCCGACACCGCACACCATCTCTCCTGCCCTGAGAGACTGTTAAGACAGATGCAACCCAGGATCATGGACTAAATGAACTCAATAGACATTTTGGAGGGATGGTCCATAGACTAAGGGAATGATATCTGTGTGTATATATTAAAGACAAAAGTGGCAGTGATTAATTGGAAAGTGAGAGACCTGAGCATAACGTAAATGGTATGGAATAAGGGGTGGATACCGCTCACTCCCCCCCTCCCTGTTACTGCCGTGGGCACCGCGGCTGTTCAAAAAGGACTGTCGTGGTTTAACCCCAAATTGTAACCCAATACCACGCAGCCGCTCGCTCACTCCCCCCCTCCCTGTTGGGGTGGGGAGGAGAATTGGAGAGAAAGGAAAACTCGCGGGTTGAGATAAAAACAGCTCACCAGGACAGCAAAGGAAAAATATGAAAATATATTAATAATGATAATAATGATAATATATACAAGGATAATAGAATATATAAAACAAACGATACACAATTTCTCACCACCCGACGACCGATACAGCCCGTCCCGAGCAGCAGTCAGGGAGCAGGGGTATCCCCCCCCCAGCTATCCCAGAACAGCAAGTTCCAGGGAAAGCAGGCGAGGGAACAAACAGCTAAACGAGTGAAAAACAAAAAGGTAAAAATAGGGAAACAAAAAGCAACCCGAAGGGAAGCTTAAGGATTAGGGCAAGTTAAAGGTCTCAAAAGCCTCAAAAGCCCAAAAAACCAAAAAGATCTAGAGAAAAAAAACTAGTGGCCCACCGACTGACCCTCGCTTATATCAGGCATGACGTCTATGGTATGGAATACTCTCTTTGGTCAGTTTGGATCAACTATCCTGTCTCTACCCCTCCCAGGTTTTTGCATCTGCACGTTAGCAGAACCTGGAAAACAACAAAATGTCCTTGGTGGTTCAGCAGCAACCAGCAACATCAGTGTGCTATCACTGTTCTTCTCACACCAAAGCCAAAACACAGGAGCTGCTGAAAACAAAACTAGCTCCATCCTGGCCTAAACCAGGACAAAAGGCCATCAGCCAGAACATCAGATCCACTCCCAGATTTTCATGGGAGGAAATTCAGTTGTTGGTGTTTGGTAGAAATTAGATACATTGAGGAAGAAATCAGAATATAAAATATCAATTATATAAAACCTCCAGATACATTTGATTTTTTTTCACACTCAGCACCTAAAAATCCAGGATGGATAGATTCATGCTTGTGGTACCATGGTGGGAGCCACCACCTGTGAGTTCAGTTCTCATCCCAGGCAGAGGATTTTTACATAATACTGAGCAAATCACTCCGGGAATAGTTAAGATTCACAACACACTGCCGTGCTATGTGTAGCTGAGCCAGCTCTGAACAAGCCTGTGTGTCCAGACCAATGCCATGCAAAGGCAGTAGCCTGACTGGTGAAAGAACAGCAGTCACAGGAAATTTCAACTAATTAATTTGATTTCTCAGTGAAGCTGTGTAGCCGAAGTGGACCGCTTTACTAATACTTTACTAATACACTTTACTAACACAACACCCGCCTTGGGAGGCAGCCCTGAAGGGCAGAGGAGTCCAGGAAGGCTGGACATTCTTCAAGAAGAAAATCTTAAAGGCGCAGGAGCAGGCCGTCCCCATGAGCCGAAAGATGAGCCGGCAGGGAAGAAGACCGGCCTGGCTGAGCACAGAGCTCCGGCTGGAAATCAGGAAAAAAAGGAGAGTTTATGACCTTTGGAGGAAGGGGCAGGCAACTCAGGAGGACTACAAGGATGTCGTGAGGTTATGGAGGGAGAAAATTAGAAGGGCCAAGGCCTAGCTAGAACTTAGTCTGGCTACTGCCGTAAAAGACAATAAAAAATGTTTCTATTAGCAACAAAAGGGGGGCAAAGGAGAATCTCCCTCCTTATTGGATGTGGGGGAAAACATAGCGTCAAGGCACAAGGAAAAGGCTGAGGTGCTAAATGCCTTCTTTGCCTCAGTCTTTAACAGTAAGACCAGTTGTTCTACAGGTACCCAGCCCCCTGAGCTGGAAGACAGGAATGGGGAGCAGAATGAAGCCCCCATAATCCAAGGGGGAATGGTTAGTGACTTGCTACACCACTTAGACACACACAAGTCTATGGGGCCGGGTGGGATCCACCCAAGGGTACTGAGGGAGCTGGCAGAAGTGCTCACCAAGCCAGTCTCCATCATTTATCAGCAGTCCTGGCTAACTGGGGAGGTCCCAGCTGACTGGAGGCTGGCAAATGTGACGCCCATCTACAAGAAGGGCCGGAAGGAGGATCCGGGGGACTACAGGCCTGTCAGCCTGACCTTGGTGCCCGGGAAGGTTATGGAGCAGGTCATCTTGAGTGCCATCGCGCGGCATGTACAGGACAACCAGGTGATCAGGCCCAGTCAGCATGGGTTTATGAAAGGTAGATCCTGCTTGACCAACCTGATCTCCTTCTATGACACAGTGACCCACTTAGTGGATGAGGGAAAGGCTGTGGACGTCATTTACCTGGACTTTAGCAAAGCCTTTGACACTGTTTCCCACAGCATCCTCCTGGAGAAACTGGCTGCTCATGGCTTGGACGGGCATACTCTGCGCTGGGTAGGAAACTGGCTGGATGGCCGGGCCCAAAGAGTTGTGGTGAATGGAGTTCAATCCAGTTGGCAGCCGGTCACAAGTGGTGTTCCCCAGGGCTCAGTATTGGCACCAGTTCTGTTCAATATCTTTATCAATGATCTGGATGAGGGGATCGAGTGCACCCTCAGTAAGTTTGCAGATGGCACCAAGTTGGGCGGGAGTGTTGATCTGCTGGAGGGCAGGCAGGTGCTACAGCGGGACCTGGACAGGCTGGATTGATGGGCCGAGGCCAATTGTATGAGGTTCAACAAGGCCAAGTGCCGGGTCCTGCACTTGGGTCACAACAACCCCAGGCAACGCTACAGGCCTGGGGGGAAGTGGCTGGAAAGCTGACCGGTGGAAGAGGACCTGGGGGTGTTGGTCGACAGCCGGCTGAATATGAGCCAGCAGTGTGCCCAGGTGGCCAAGAAGGCCAACGGCATCCTGGCCTGTATCAGAAACAGTGTGGCCAGCAAGACTAGGGAGGTGATTGTCCCCCTGTACTCAGCCCTGGTGAGGCTGCACCTCGAGTACCGTGTTCAGTTTTGGGCCCCTCACTCCAAGAAAGACATTGAGGTGCTGGAGCGTGTCCAGAGATGGGCAACGAAGCTGGGGAAGGGTCTGGAACACAAGTCCTGTGAGGAGTGGCTGAGGGAACTGGGATTGTTTAGCCTGGAGAAAAGGAGGCTGAGGGGGAGACCTTCTTGCTCTTTACAACTACCTGAAAGGAGGTGGGAGCGAGGTGGGGGTCGGTCTCTTCTCCCAAGTAACAAGCGATAGGACAAGAGGAAATGGCCTCAAGTTGCACCAGGGGAGGTTTAGATTGGATATTAGGAAGCATTTCTTCCCTGAAAGGGTTGTCAGGCCCTGGAACAGGCTGCCCAGGGAAGTGGTTGAGGTACAATCCCTGGAGGTGTTTAAAAGATGTGTAGATGTGGCTCCTGGGGACATGGTTTAGTGGTGGACTTGGTAGTGTTAGGTTAACAGTTGGACTCAATGATCTTAAAGGTGTCTTCCAACCTAAAGCATTCTATGATTCTATGACTATACACCTTCCCATTTTGGAGCTAACTAAGGACAAAGCATGGCATGCTGCAGAGAGGGGTCCTTATGGTTTTGTGGTTTGCCATCTGTGAAACAGTGATAGAGCTTCCTGCCTTCAGAGGATGGTTTTGCAGGTAAATGTCCATAAGGTGTGCAATGATTGAGTAACATGATGTCAGAAGATCATTTAAATGGACAGGAGAATTGCTGAACCACAGGACCTCAGAAACCCACACAAGTCTCTAAATATAAGCTACTGCCTGTTATGATCTGTCTTTCGTTGTCACCTGGACTGCAAATTGCTTCCTCCTCAAAACAAAATGGTTGACAAATCAGGTGGTTGTCCATATGGCTATAGCTGATGAGAGGTTTTCTTTCCCTCATTACATTGTGTCACAGATAGGAAAGAAGGAGGAAAGAGAGCGGCTTGGATAAGAAGGATATTTATTAGGTCTGCATAACCAAACAATTCAGAAAACTCTTAATTTACAAAACTGCAAACAAAAAAGTGGAAAGGATGGTCAAAATTCAGCTAATGAGAGGCATCAGGAATGTTAACAGATATGCCTCAGCTACAAAATAGAAAGGGTCAGAATGAACCCCAGAGAGAGAAGGTTAAATAATTTATAAAAATAGCTCTCCTGGTTGCAGCAAGAGGGTTTCCATTTATTGGTACAAACGTATTGGGTACACAGTTGAAAGATTTTACAGCCTCGTGTTTGCCATCACGGGGAAGCACACAACCAGGAACAGTTATATTTTTATGCTTCTGTTTCAGAAGAGTTCTATGCAAATCTGAAACCATATTTCCTGCCCATATATACAACTGTATTGGGTTTGCGTGGCAAGGTTTTGGTAGCAGGGGAGCTACAGGGGTGACTTTTGTGAGAAGCTGCTGGAAGCTTCCCCCATGTCCGACAGAGCCAATGCCAGCCGGCTCCAACACGGACCCGCTGCTGGCCAAGGCCGAGCCCGTCAGCGATGGTGGTAGCGCCTCTGGGGTAACAGGGTTAAGAAGGGAAAAAAAAACAACCAACTGCTGGGGGATTAGAGCAGTGAAGAGAGGAGAGAGATGTGAGCGCAACAACTCTGCAGACACCAAGGTCAGTGGAGAAGGAGGGGGAGGAGGTGCTCCAGGTGCCAGAGCAGAGATTCCCCTGCAGCCCGTGGGGAAGACCATGGTGAGGCAGGCTGTCCCCCTGCAGCCCATGGAGGCCCACAGTGGAGCAGATCTCCACCTGCAGCCCATGGAGGACGCCACGCCAGGACAGGTGGATGCACCTGAAGGAGGCTGTGACCCCGTGGGAAGCCCACGCTGGAGCAGGCTCCTGGCAGGACCTGTGGAACCATGGAGACAGAGGAGCCCAGGCTGGAGCAGGTTTGCTGGCAGGACTTGTGACCCTGTGGGGACCCACGCTGGAGCAGTCTGCTCCTGAAGGACTGCAGCCCGTGGAAGGGACCCACAATGGAGCAGTTCGTGAAGAACTGCAGCCCGTGGGAAGGACCAACATTGGAGAAGTCCGTGGAGGACTGTCTCCTGTGGGAGGGACCCCACGCTGGAGCAGGGGCAGAGTGTGAGGAGTCCTCCCCCTGCGGAGGAAGGAGCGGCAGAGACGACGTGTGATGAACTGACCGCAACCCCCATTCCCCGTCCGCCTGCGCCGCTCGGGGGGAGGAGGGAGAGGAATCGGGAGTGACGTTGAGCCCGGGAAGAAGGGTGGGGGTGGGGGGAAGGTGTTTTTAAGATTTAGTTTTATTTTCTCATTACCTTACTCTCATTTGTTTGGCAATAAATTAAATTTCCCCAAGTCGAGTCTGTTTTGCCCGTGACGGTAATTGCTGAGTGATCTCCCTGTCCTTATTTCGAGCCACGAGCCTTTCGTTATATCTTCTCTCCCCTGCCCAGCTGAGGAGGGGAGTGACAGAGCGGCTTTGGTGGGCACCTGGTGTCCAGCCAGCGTCAACCCACCACACCAACATATCTCAGCCTTCTGGGTATGTTACTTTTTCTTCTTGTTTTGACTGAGTTCTGGTCACAGTAAATGCATTCTACAGTTATTTACATGTTTTCATCTTTCCCTGTCCTGTGTCTTTGAAAATGTTAACTTGTACATAAAGAAAGACTGCATGATGAAAGAATATGAAATAAATAGTTCCTGTATAGTCCTAAAAGCTAAATAAACAGTAGCAAATAAGACGGGATTAGGACATGGCTCAAACATTGAGCTGGTATCATCCATAAAGCTTAAATGTCAGGGTGCTTCTAGCATTTTTTTGACTCAAGCTACCTAACACTCCTACAGACATTATGTGGGACTGGTCAGGGAATAGCCAAGGGACCGTTCCCAAATGGCAGTTTGGTCAAGACCACCCTTTTTTGGGGAGGAGGAGATTCAGCTATATGGAAACAAATCAGGCCAAGGCAGTTGACTGGAGGGTCAGAGCATGGTCTTGTCTCTGGCTGCTAGTACACACAGAGCCACCGAGGCTGAAGCACTGCTGTTACAGACCCATGGCCTCGAATGGATGAAAGACAGTAGGTGATTCTGGATCTCTAGCACCTATAAATGTTAAAGCTTCTCAGCTTATCTGGTTTTGTCTTTGTTCTTGTATAGTATTAAGAGATTTCTCATTAACTTAGTCTTGCAGGATAATCAGAGAGGGGTGAACACATCATCTGTGCCCTGACTACATATTCAGATGTGATCCTAGAGAGCAATAGTTGTGAAAAGGAAGGTCCAGTAAGAAAGAAGAATGACACCTTATGGAGGTGCCTATATCTCTTCATCAGCTACAGAAGCAGCCTAGAGCCAAGTTTAGTCTAAATGGACTAATGTTTATATGATAAAAGTAAGATGAGATATATCTCACAGCACTTTGATGTGCATAGTCAGGCTTATTCTTCACTGGAAAGTAGTCATCAGTCCATGAAAAATTCCACAAGAAATTTGGGTTCATCAGCATTTCTAAACAGACAAGAGAATGCATAGAAAGAGAGAGAAAGAAAAAAAAAGGCGGGGGGGGAAGCAAAGTGATTAAATTATTAGCTTGTTCTCAGTGGAAACCAAAAACATTCTGGCGGTCAGAGGCTCAAGAAGTGGTGTTACACCTGTGCAATACTCCAGATTAAGGAAAACTGTACAAGTTTCATTAAATTTCTCTTCCTAGTTCTGAAAGAAAGGTGTATTTAAAAGTTCTAAGTATGGGGCTGCAGTCAGACTGTACCAGATTTTGATTTCTTTAGGTCTTCTAGCTAAGCAGACAAGAAACAAGAATACAGAGAAAGATGGCACAAGGAAAGAAACTGCAGCAGGAAAGTAAGAAGTATATTTAAAAAGGAGATATGAGGAGAGAGAGGGGAAATAAAACAGAAAAGCTGAATAATCTAACCTCAAAACCAGACGTGACAGGCACAGAAATCATTCTACCAATTAAAAAATAATTGGATTCTCCATGCAATTTTCTTCTTCTGGGACAAATCTTGCTGGTTTAGTGCAAAGCCTCCTGATAAACAGAAACAGCAATAATTATTACAAGTAATAACAATAATAAATGTATAAGTAATAGTATTACCATTCTTATCTGTTGAGGATTATTCTATTTGTGTATACAAAAGAAAAAAGTCAAAGGAAAAAATAACATTAAAACAGTGAATCTACTGAAAACCCATAATGTGAGAGAACATAAATATTTTCTAATTCATTGTGATACCTAAAGCACCAGTACACTGATTACATGTAATTAAACACCATTTTATAATCCTAAAGAGCTATAAAAACTCTATAGATTCTTAAATGAAATTCCTTTGAGACAAGTTGAGGACAGTTAAAAATAATTTTAAAAAACATAACACCTATTTTTTACTTCTAAATGCACTTCTGCTATGAGGGAACACATTCGTTTGAAATGTCTCTTGCACGTACAAATCAATAGAAGAGTCCCAGAGTGCAATCTTCACCTGGTGTAAGTTGCGATGCACAATAATCCCAGTTTTTATCAGCCAAGAAATCATCCCATGGTTTGGTTTTAATTAAATAAGAAAATGTTGACATTTTATTTGAAGCGTAATTGCTCTCTTTGGAATTCTTTTGTCCAGACAAGCCAGCTTGGAGCATCATAATATGCTTTCTCATGAAATTTTTAATACTCCGTGCTTTCAGTGTGGTCAGGACCAAATATTGAGAAAAGTGGAGTTTCTCTTTGTAAATTGACAATTTGAATTACCATCAAAACTGCAGAAGAGAGGAAGAAAAACATAACTTGGGAATAATTGCTTATCTGAAAATCCGACAATCAAGTACAGATGTCTTTTATTTTTCTTATGTAAAATGAGTGCGCGTTACAGGAAAACCAGTAAGATAATAAATGCAAATGCCCTTTTTCCAGCCACTATACACTACTAATATACTACTAATAATACTAATATACTAATATACTATGTACTATAATACTAATATACTATATACTAATATACTAATAATTCCATATACTACTAATAGAAAGCAATACATATAAAAAGCACTAGAATCCCACCTAGAACAGTACTTCACTGTGAAGTGTTTTATAAAACATTACATATATATAGTACCATACATATATATATATATATAATGTACATATATATAATACCAACTAGCTCTTAGACAAAGCTCTCCAGTAATTGTCCTCATTGGACTTAAGTAGTGGAGTAGCATCATTGTACCCATTTTCCAGGTAGCGAAACAGAAGACAGAGTGGGAAAAGTGATTTATCAAACTCGCTGAATTGTTGGAACTGAAGCCCCCGGGGTCCTGACGCGCTGTAGCGTTCCCCAAACAGGGACACACCCCAGGCCGAGGGCTGTCCACACAAGCCCAAAGTGGATTGCAGAGGGAAGGGATGTATTGTAGGACGCTTCTCGCAGGTAGGTAAGACTGTGCTTCTTGCAAGAGATGTAGGGGGTCGCTCCGAAGGAAGAAGCTTCTCTCCTTTCTTTCCAAGTGCAGAGCGTGGCTCAGTTTCATTTCAAAACACAGGAATAAGAGGTGACTGTGGCATCCCTCTCTAATACAGCAGCCAACGGTTAGAGAACTGCCTCCGGAAACAGAAGATTTGGCTTTAATGTCAGCTTCTGCCTGAAGCTGTTGAAATCATCATCCAGGAGAGCACCAGAAATCCTGAGCTACCGGCCAGGTCCTTGCTCTAGAGACTCTGTGATTCAGTCAGTAACAGTTAATGCCAGTACAAAGACAAGCCTGAGACAAAAGCCTAATCTCTCCCCCATGAGTGCCTTATCCAAGGGGTTAGTGAGTCATGTACTCATCTGAGATCCTTCGGTGTGACTCAGCATACCCAGAGGAACATTAGAAGTGGGGCCCTCCAGAGTTCAGCCGCCAATGTCAAGAGGCAGTTGAACGGGCCTTCCAGGATTGAAATTTGGAGCATATGAAGCTGAGTGCTGCTTGGAAGCCTTATTTCTGGTACCTGCATTGTGGTTTGAATCTGACCTTTTGTTTAACAGGTATGACATCGTTCTTCTCTGCGTTTTGTTCTAACTGCCAGGAGGAGTTAATTGCAATCAATATGCTAAATTTTACTTCTACAGAATCAAAATCTAATTATAACTCTGAAATTTGCTTCATCCCATTATCAGAGAATCGAGGTCTTATAGAGCCAATGAAAGAGGAACATATTTTCAACAAATCCCTTTTCCCTTGTTGCTCAGAAATGGAAGGTAGCTGTTAGACGTATTGATTTGAGGATTTCCTGAAGTTTCTCTAACACTGAGTTTCTTCTAGAGGATGGACAATAAAATAAAAAGGAGTCTTTTGGAATGACTGATTTGTTATCCGTTAATTTTCATGCCAGGCTTGTGTGGATAAAACCTTTTAGCTACTCTGCTATAAATGTCTGAGATGACAGTAAAACACCAACAGAGAGTTCTTCTCCGTAGGGTTTGATGTAGCCTCATGGTAACACCTATTAATACCATGCACTTCTCCAGCATCTTTTCTTCGGTAACTTCAAAGCACCAGCTGGCTCTGACCAGGCCTGTGAGATCAGTGAGGGATTTATACAGGAGACCCTTCACAAGACGTGAGCATAGGCTGGGAAAAGCAATGAACATGAAAGAACAGCGCAACGCCACACAACGGCTTACAACAAGGTTTAAAAAGCATAGGTTATCCTGTCGAATCCTGTGCAGAACTACCGGGAGAATGTGCTCAAGAGGCCTTTGAGCCTTCCAGTGAAAGACAAGGGATTCATACTCCATGAGGTAAATTAGTATAATGCCCTCGAATTCCAGTTATTTCAGTGAAACAGTAGCAGCAGTCCAGCAGTGCTCCTCAGATGTAAATGAAGGCTGAATTTTGATCACAATTGAATTATACAGGTGCAATTGAGAGAAGAGTATGACCTGTAAATGCTTTATTGCTGTTATTGATTCATGAGCCAGGAAGATCATGCTTTGGCTGTTAGCTTCCACCGTGAGTCTACAGTGGCAGTGGTTAGAAAAATGATCATTTTGCTTGTCTTTTGACCAGATCTGACATAACGTCAATAAGACAAAGTAAGCAGGGCACCCTGCAGTGCTATTCTTTTCTCTGCAGACTCACTTTTCAGCACATGCATTTTAGAAATGCTTTGTTTTCTGGTTCATACCAATCAGCCATGGCATCTCAAACTACAAGCAGTGCTTTGTAAGTATTTTCCCAATAAATGCAGGAAATCAGAATCACAGTCATGAAAATCTGAATAGACTTGATTTGATTTCATTGCATTGCATTTCACCACTTATCTTAAAATTCAAAAAGGAAGCCATATTACTGATACCTGAATAACTGCCCAACCTCTGGGGACGTGATTTTGAAACCAAAGGAGCTGGTTTCAACAGCTAACACTTGGCCTGAAGAACTGGAAAATATTCTAAGTTCTTCCAGAAGACCAGGAAGAACACTCAAAACCTGAAATTGAATGAGACGTACATTTATCTAGGCATAATGTCACAGATTAGCTGCTTTCCACCTGCAGACTGGCTCCATTGTGTGATTTCATCCATTATTTGTGATTTCTCAACAGAGGCCTGGTTTGCAAACCTTTGTGAAAGACATAACAGTATTCCAGAAAATACATGGCCGTGATAGCCCTACGAGAGGACAGATGCACGAGCATATTGGCCTGGGATGTCTTACTGATGAAATGCAGTGCTTTGAATTCTGATCACCTTTTTCTCCACAGTCAGCAGAGGACCTATTCGGACCTATTCCCTATTAGACTTATGAGTAGAGCAACACTGACCTTGGTGGACCTGCACTGAGTCACGGAATCAAAATTCTGGTTCACTGTCTGCATTGAATTTTATTAACTGAAGAGAAGGAAAATTCTCTTTCCACTTGTGACCAAATTACACATGAAGTAACGATTTTCATTTCATAGCATGGAACGAGCAGTGTTTTGGCTTATATTATTATTATCAGCAGCGTTAACCACAAAAGAAAAATCAAAAGTACTCATCTGCAAATGTTAAAAAATAAATAAATAAAGAAAAATCTGGAATCACTTCACTCTTTTAAACCAACAGAGGGGAAAAAAGTAGTGTAAATTATATGAAACAAATCCAACCTCCTGACAGCTGAGTAAGTATTAATGTTTTATTTGAATATAGAAACACCAAAGGGGTGTGACCAGTAATAATGGACAACATAGTTAAAGCTTTTCGTATGTGGATTTTATTCATAGGGGATTTTCTGAGGAAAATAACCTGAGATTACTGTGAAAAACTTGGCACGTGTGCTAAAACAGATTAAAATCTGTAAAGTCAAAAAAATTCAGCTACACTAAAAGGCATTAATGAATAGTATACTTCTGTAGTCCTTAATCCAAATGTGGTCACCCAACATTAGGAAAAACATACGTGAAATTACAAAACTCACCATGGGGCAAAATAAACGGCAATAGACAGAGCCCAAATAGAGGTGTCGCAAAGGCTGGAGTTGCTTAGCTGGATAAGAAGAAGAAATTAGGGGTCTTACTGTGAAAATTATGAAGGACATGGTGTACAGGGAATACCATAGTTAAATTAAATTGGAAGTGAGTTTAGAATAAAAAAGAATATCCATCTGTATGCAATCCGTATTCAGCAATTTGAGTTTTATCGTTGAAGGAGGTATTTGATTTAAATACTGTGGCAGAAATTCTAAAGGGTTGGATAATTTTATGACCACTAATAACATTTGTCATTATGTATGTTGCCATTATGATAAGGATAATCAACTCTTATGCTATAGAGCATAAAGTTATCACCTGTGGGGATCAGGGAATTTTTTTTCTAGCTATTAGGTGTCCGTTATGATTTTTCTTGTTCGTTTTTGCTAGTCAGTTTAGCAAAGTATCCTCCAACCCACGTAGGTCAATTCTTGCTGCTTCAAAGAGACCTCATTAGGCCGCGCCGGGGTGATGCTTGGTTAGGTGATTCGTATCCTGCTAGAGTGTAAACCTCCCTCAGGAGGTGAGGGTACTGTAAATCAAAGAATGAATAAAAGGGTGTCACCAAAATTAATTTAGCAAAGGAGCTAATATCCTCGTCTGTAGGTATTCATTTAATAGATTAAATGGGTTTCAGGGTCTGAATGGGGCTGGGGGACTCTACGTAGACAATATTGATCAGTTTGTGTTCCTCCAGGAGAATCACCTTAATTGGGCAGGAGAACTTTGTCTTGAATCAATATCTTACTGGCAATAAGAGGTTGATGGTGGAAAGATAATTTGAACTGATAAAAGCTTAAGGCATTATTTTGATAACATGTTTGACAGCAGTACCTCAGGACCTGTGAGGAAGTAAAAACATGGAAGTAGAGGAAGAGGTGGTGTTAAATACTTCACCACCCCTTTCTGAATCTCTCCTACTTTATAATACATGGAGTTTTATATCAAATCCTTGCTTTAATACTGCTGATTCAGTGTAATCTGTGGTGAGTAGAATTCTGGCCTCATCATTCCTTGACAATTAAGCTGATGTAAAACTTGTAAAATTTTCTAAATTTTCTGAAAGTTTTTCAAACTTGTAGCTGACAGTCTATTTATTTTTGAAGTTTGTTAATTTGAGATGGAAGGAACTAGTTTCCAAAAATTCAGATTTTTGAAGTGCTTAGATCTAAAGTATAGATTAAGGTGAATTTACAAGAGCAAAAGACTCTTTTCCCATCTCTTTTTAAAATGTGTTTATTTAAGATGATAGAAATTAATTTAAATTAACTTTTAAAAGAACAAAAAAAAAAAGCCTAACTAGAGGTATTTAGGTTTGCCTTCAACAAAAAGTAAACTGTTCATTTCTCTGCCCCACTGAATATTCAATAGCTGCGGCAACAAAAACTCACTGCACGGGTCTTGCTTCTGACATTCCTGTTACGCGTTTGTGGAAGGATTGAATTCAATCCCAGGTACACACGATAAGAGAGCAGAACCTGGAACATATATATCTCATCCCTTCTTACATTACAGCCAGACTCGGTAGCCTGGAGGCCAAGACTTGGTAAGACACATTTGGTTTGTGATTATTTCATCTTGTGATCAATATTCAAATAATTGTTTGTGTATTGAACGTGGCTTCTGGATTACAGAGGTATGCTGCATTTTGCAGGGAGGATTTGGTGTGTTCGCCTACATGTAGCACATCCAGCTCAGCCTTCAGCTAGCCTTAAACTAGACTTGAAGGGGGAGGGATGATATCAGGCTTGCCCGCGACAGGCTGTGGGATGGCACACCACTGTTTGAGGGACGGGGTGCTAGCGAGGGCCCTCAGCCTGTTGCTCTGAGACGTGCTGGCCACACTGCAGCACACTTGAAGACTTATGGAGATGAGCCAGGGGCTCCTGAGGTAATCGGAGCCAACAGGGAAAGACTAGTGAAATACCTCAAAGGAATTAAGGGGTGTTCCTCCAAGAAGGTGACATGGCCAACAGCCCAGCTGAAGGGCCTCTACACCAACGCCCGCAGCATGGGCAATAAACAGGAGTTGGAAGCCACCGTGCTGCTAGAGAGCTACGACCTAGTTGCCATTGCTGAAACTTGGTGGAACGAATCCCATGACTGGAGTGCAGCTATCGATGGCTACAGGCTGTTCAGAAGGGACAGGCGAGGAAGGAGGGGCGGAGGCGTTGCCCTCTACATCAAGAAATGGATAGAGTGTGAGGAGCTGTCTCTGAAGAACAGCCACAAGCAGGCTGAAAGCTTATGGGTAAGAATCAGAGACCGAGGCAACAAAGGGAACTTTGTGGTTGGGGTCTACTACAGGCCGCCCGACCAAGGGGAGCCTATTGCCGAAGCCTTCTTGCTCCAGCTACGGGAGGCATCGCGCTCACAGGCTCTCGTCCTGCTGGGGGACTTCAACCACCCCAACATCTGCTGGAATAGCAGCACGGCGAGCTGTAGGCAATCCAGGAGACTCCTGGAGTGCACGGAGGATAACTTCTTAAGCCAGGTAATAGA
Source organism: Phoenicopterus ruber ruber (assembly GCA_009819775.1). Taxonomy (NCBI): domain Eukaryota; kingdom Metazoa; phylum Chordata; class Aves; order Phoenicopteriformes; family Phoenicopteridae; genus Phoenicopterus; species Phoenicopterus ruber. The sequence continues at coordinate 210,439,338 of CM020215.1, forward strand.
CAGCCCTACCAGAGGGGACGCTACGCTGGACCTGATGGTCACCAACGCAAGTGAGCTAATCAGTGACGTCAAGACTGGAGGCAGCCTGGGCTGCAGTGATCATGCGCTGGTGGAGTTCACAGTCCTGAGGGATATGGATTGGGCAAAGAGTCAAGTCAGGACCCTGAATTTTAGGAAAGCAAACTTGCAGCTCTTCAAGGAGGAGTTAGTCAATAGGACCCCCTGGGAAACTGCCCTCAGGGACAAGGGAGAAGAACAGAGCTGGCAGATCTTTAAGGAGGCTTTTCATAGAGCCCAAGAGCTCTTGATCCCCAGGTGTAAGAAATAGGGCAAGAAAGGCAAGAAACCGGCATGCCTGAGTTGAGACCTGCTGGTCAAACTAAAGGGCAAGCAGGAAATGGGCAGGCAGTGGAAGCAGGGACAGGTATCCTGGGAAGAGCATAGGGACGCTGCCCGGTTGTGTAGGAATGGGGTCAGGAAGGCCAAGGCGCAGCTAGAGCTGAACTTGGCAAGGGATGCAAAGCATGACAAGAAGGGCTTCTACAGGTATGTCAGCCAGAAAAAGAAGGTCAAAGAAAGTGTATCCTCCCGATGAGCAGCAGTGGCAAACTGGTAACAACAGATGAGGAGAAGGCTGAGGTACTCAACAACTTTTTTGCCTCAGGCTTCACTGGCAACCTCTCTTCCCACACCTCTCGAGTGGATGGACCACAAGACAGGGACTGGGGGAGCAAAGTCTCTCCCACTGTAAGAGAAGATCAGGTTCATGACCACCTGAGGAACCTGAACATACAGAAGTCTATGGGACCTGACGAGATGCATCCCAGAGTCCTGAGGGAATTGGCTGATGTAGTTGCCAAGCCACTCTCCATGATATTTGAAAAGTCATGGCAGTCAGGTGAAGTCCCTGGGGACTGGAAAAGGGGAAACATTGCCCCCATTTTTAAAAAGGGTAGGAAGGAGGACCTTGGGAACTACCGACCTGTCAGCCTCACCTCTGTGCCTGGGGAGATCATGGAGCAGATCCTCCCAGAAGCTATGCTGAGGCACATGGAGGACAGGGAGGTGATTGGGGACAGCCAGCATGGCTTTACCAAGGGCAAGTCCTGCCTGACCAGCCTAGTGGCCTTCTATGATGGAGTGACTACATCAGTGGACAAGGGAAGAGCTACAGATGTCATCTATCTGGACTTCCGTAAGGCCTTTGACATAATCCCCCACAACATCCTTCTCTCTAAATTGGAGAGAGATGGATTTGATGGGTGGACTGTTCGGTGGACGAGGAATTGGTTGGATAGTCGCATCCAGAGGGTAGTGGTCAATGGCTCAACGTCCAGATGGAGATCAGTGACAAGTGGTGTCCCTCAGGGGTCCATATTGGGACCAGTACTCTTTAATATCTTCGTCAAAGACATAGACCATGAGATTGAGTGCACCATCAGCAAGTTTGCAGACAACACCAAGCTGAGTGGTGCAGTGGACACGCCTGAGGGATGGGATGCCATCCAGAGGGACCTGGACAAGCTCTAGAGGTGGGCCTGGGTGAACCTCATGAGGTTCAACAAGGCCAAATGCAAGGTCCTGCACCTGGGTCGGAGCAACCCCCAGTATCAATACAGGCTGGGGGATGAAGGGATTGAGAGCAGCCCTGCCGAGAAGGACTTGGGGGTACCAGTGGATGAAAAGCTGGACATGAGCCGGCAATATGTGCTCACAGCCCAGAGAGCCAACCATATCCTGGGCTACATCAAAAGAAGCGTGGCCAGCAGGTCAAGGGAGGTGATTCTGTCCCTCTACTCCGTTCTGATGAGATCCCACCTGGAGTACTGCATCCAACTCTGCTGCCCTCAGCACAGGAAAGACATGGGCCTGTTGGAGCGGGTCCAGAGGAGGGCCACAAAAATGATCAGAAGGATGGAGCACCTCTCCTGTGAAGACAGGCCGAGAGAGTTGGGGTTGTTCAGCCTGGAGAAGAGAAGGCTCTGGGGAGACCTTATTGCAGCTTTTCAATACTTACAGGGAGCCTGTAAGAAAGATGGGGAAAAACTTTTTAGCAGGGCCTGCTGTGATAGGACAAGGGTAATGGTTTTAAACTAAAAGAGGGGAGATAGAGACTAGACATAAGGAGGAAATTTTTTACAGTGAGAGTGGTGAAACAGTGGAACAGGTTGCCCAGAGAGGTAGTAGAAGCCCCATCCCTGGAAACATTCAAGGTCAGGCTGGACGGGGTTTTGGGCAACCTGATCTAGTTGAGGATGTCCCTGCTCATTGCAGGGGGGTTGGGCTAGGTGATTTTTAAAGGTCCCTTCCGACCCAATCTATTCTATGATTCTATCATACAGGTCTCCCTGTAGGTCCTGTGTCACCCTGTCAACCCCATGTGGGTGTCCTGGATAGCCTGTGGATTCCCAAATCACACCAGACACACAACACAAAGTGTTTCAGCGAGAGAGAGCAAGAACTAGTTTGCACCCCAGGCTTCAGCAAGGGTAATGCTCAATGTTATGTGCTACTATTTATCAGCTAAAATGGTTTTTAGTCCTAGGTAGGACAGCTGCTCCATCCACAAAGCCCACAGTGCCAGAGGAAAAATATATCTACTCCTTACAAACAAGCCCTGCAAGACACACTACTTGCTAGCTCTTAGATCTGGGTAGAAGAAGGACATAAGAGCTTTGAATAAAGATTTACTTATGGAAAATAATAAAAGCTAACACAAAGCCAAGGTTAACTGAAACATATAATTAAACTTCACATTTACTTTAATAAAATACAATATTGACTTTGCTCTTTAAAGTAGATTAGGTTGTTGACATTACAGCAGTACAATAAACAAACCACTAAGCTTTTTACTAGCGGAACAGAAAATTAAAGCTGGTTATGACAAGCCAAATAAAATGAGTTTATTCAGGACTGTATAAATCATCAATAAGAATTCCTAATCACTCGCCTCCAAAAAGCTAGATTATTTGATCTGCAACAAAACTAGGGCTGTGTCAGCAAGTTGGATGCAAATCAAACAAGATTCAGACATCTCAAAAATTCTGAAAGTATGTGTCTGGAATACAGATGAAGGCCAGAAATTCAGTGAGGCTTTCTTAGGGTAGTGGAAAAATAAATTAAAGCTGTTTTTTATGCTGAGATGTGGTTATTGAAACAGGAGTCTCTCATCAGCATGGTGTATCCCAGATAAAACATCATCCCTGGTTTTCTAGTCTTATTTTCTATATATATGTTTTACAAAGACTTTCCTTTGTTTGATGCGTACATTTTACACACGCTAAAAGCTATACAAAGCTAAACCGTTTGTTTTGATGCTTTATCATGTTGTATTACCTTTTAATACAAAACCACATGGTTCCTGAAAAGGGTCTACTATAATTTAAGGCTTGCCAGGCACAATAGCACTCTTTGATGCATATATTTTATATACAAAGTCTTATTGTAATGCTTGTGATCAATAAAGATGTTCACTCAGGCATGGAGTAAATTTGTGAACTATTAATATTTTATTATCTGTTTCCCGAAATCATATTCTACTCCTGCCTCAATAAAATGCTTTTCCCAGTTTTTTTCATACTATATAAATAAGGATTAAGAGCAAAATAAAATAACAATAAAATATGTACTAAGAAGTTTCTAAAATAACTCCAAAAATCATAATGCAGAATTCAGATGTAGCATGAACTTCTTCATATTTACCTGAATGTGAATCTGGTGAAAGTTGTTCACAATTCATCATAAAAGCTGAGACGTTCATCTGTTTGCCAAAGAGTCATCCATATTTTTTACTATGCAAGAATTTATTTTGAAAGTACCAAGCTTAAACACTTGCTTAAAGCTTTCTCTATTTCAGGCTGCATTTCAGCATTTGCTCATGGCTTACTGATTGAAAAAAAAGATGCCCTAGAAGGAGGGGAAATCTAGAAGACACCATGCTGCCATAGTCTTCCTCTTATTACCGCTCCTGTGATCCTGAACAGGATATGAATAAAGGACACATGGAGGGGATCAAAGCATCACAGACTTCTATCGCTTATTGACCCCTTTCCGTGTTACTATGGCAGAGCTGCGAATAAAGCAAAAGTTTGGCCAGGTGATCTCTTGACTATAATACACAGAGGGTGTTGACCAAATCTGGGATGAAGAACAAAAACAAGGCATGGAGGTAACATGGAAGATTAAACATCGCTAAAAGAAGATTGTGTCAGATTAGCCTGCTAGATTCTTTTGCTTTTCTAAACAAAAAAGAGTGCCTCTGAAGATTTGGACTTTGGTGAATCCTTTGATTCAGTACAGCAAGAAAAAATATTTTAGCTGGAGAAGGTAGAAATTGTAAAGAGGTTAGAGTACAGGTGAGAGTGCAAATAACAATTAGTTGTGTAAATGGCAATTAGTTGTCCATGAAAAGGCAACTGTTCATCTGGAGGAAGGTTACCAGTAGAGTTCATTACAGTTTAGACTTGACCTGTCCTTAAAATGATCATTATTGAGCATAACACAAAAGTGTGAATGTGATAATAGCTCAGAGTTGGAAGACACCTTTTGTTCAGAGAAAAAGCATAATACATCACAGAAAGAAAACCTGGATGCCATAAAGAACTGGACTAATCAGAACTTTTGCTGTGAGCTGAGGGATCATCACAAAAGCCAAAGGACACAGCAGGGACCGTAAATTGCTGGTGTGATGTTACCATGCAAACAGACAGAGGGCATCCAAGGGTGCACCACCTGAAGAATTGCCTGTAGAGAAAGTACGTCTATACCATTGCAAAAGCGCTTGCTGAGAACTCATCTAGCATCCAAGAAAATGCAATTACTTTTGACCGTGTGGGATCAGGGCTACTACATTCATTGAAAGTAGGGAGACCCCCTTCTCATGACAGGAGATTAAGGGACCTCATTTTGCTCACCTTAGCAGATGAAAAGCTGGCCGGGGATGTAAATATCAGTGAAGGGAGAGAATCACCAGTTCAAGAGAAAGCAGGAATAAACAGACCATGAACACACTTATGTCTGAAAACAGAAGCATGATAAGCATCATGTTCCAGAAGAGCCTTTGGCAGAGCAATGGGGACACGGGACTTCACTAAGGCAAACGGGGCTCCTGCCCAGGAATCGTGTTCTGTTTCTGCTCACCACATCGTGGAGGTGGTGCTGATGATTCAGAAGAGTTCTTTGTATGTTCTTCACTGTAGAAAAACGTTAAGGAAAGACTTGTGAGGCTACAATGGCAGCCATCAAGTAATTCCAGTGGTAGGTGGTAAATTGGACGAGATGAACATTTTCCCACAGTAAATGCAAAAAGAGACTTTTGGATTTTCTTAGTTTACCTCTTGGGATTAAGGCCAAGGGAGTTGAACACACACAGTGGAAGGTGGAATCCAGACTTGCTTATTATAGTCCCTGTATTTCATCCTCTGTTCTGAGTACAATTCCTAGATTAAATATAGGCTTCTCTGGGTCCAATCAATGCTTCTGTGGCCTTTAAGATCTGCAAGATCTCTCTCTGGAGAGATACCCGTTCAGACTAACTCACTATGCAGCCTTATCTTTCGGCACCTGGCTTGAAAGGGCTTAGGTTAGAGTTTGGGTACTGATTCAAAAAGACAGAAAAATCAGTAGAATTATCTTATTAAAACTGAAAAGGAATGAAACAAGTTAGCTCAATGACTTGCTGAAGTTAATTACCCAAAGAAACACATTGAGAGAAGCTGCATTGTTTAGTTCTTGAATTAAACAATAGTCCTGTCCCTTGGAAAATATTTTTAGCGGTTTAGCAAATCCTACATACAGAGGGTTAGAGAATAAATTTAAAGGGAAAAAAAAAGCCCAGCACATCCCACTGTGAGTGAAATATGATTCTGTCATTCAGTACTGCTGTTTTCTTAAAATGTTGTTGGGTCTGATGTGGAGACTGGCATCAAAATGCAAGTCAAAATATGTAGGGGGTTCAAATATGTGTTAGATATTGTTTTGGGCTGATTTCTTTTGACATCCAGCTGTGTTTGTGTTTGGGAGCGATGTTTGAAATCAAGGGTCATCTCTGCAGGCAACTGTGCTGGGAAAAATTAACTGGCACAGTAAACGGAGAGGGTTTGAGTGAAATACCATTCACAGCTGAATAGGAATACTTTAGACTGGTTACAACAGTGCGGAAGAGCGTCATAATCTGAAAATATTTCTTAACAGAACATATGACAAAGGGACTGTTTTCCTTAGGATATTAATGAGTAATAAATTTATATGCTTCCCCCGCACTCCCATTTCAACAAAGCCCAGATACACCAGGGTGCTGGCTGGGGAGAATGACTCTAAAAATGTGAACTTCTTCACCTTAAGCCCCCAGCGCTCCAAAGACACATCTGCTTGACTTTTCTCACTGCTTAGAGAATTTATTGAATGCTAGGAATTTAGACGGTTACTCGGACCAGAAAAAACTAGATTTTGTCTAGAGTTTTGAGACCCAAACTCTAACAGAATTCAATTCAAACTTCTAAGACATATGTTGAAAGTGTGTTCATAGGCCCATATTGGCCTTCTGGTTCCATACAAACAAATGTCCAGCGCGTAATGTCTTAGCAAACCCAAATTCAGCCAAAAAACAAGCAGTGGGAACTTCTGCCCATATCTGTCTGAGTTCTGACAACCAGGCCTTCTGGCTGCTCTTCCCTACTTCTTTCTCTCTTTCCCTGCAGGGAAGGAAGAGCGTAACTGCCGAGCACTGACTCTGCACTCTCCCTGTGCCCATCAGGACCGCTGGGCCAGCGTGACGCGTGGTGGTAATTCGCTACAGCTGTAGGTCAGCAGCAAACAGCCACACCAGAGGCAAGAGGAAAAGAGAGATGAATTGCTTCTGTGATCAGCTGCCTTCTGGAACTAGTCTTCGTGCAACGCAGCCTCCTGTGCTGCCAGCGCCTACAGGCACACTCTAACCCCTAAACAGATGGCTGAATTTGCAAGCTGCTGCGGATTGTCTGTTTGCAGGTGTACGTGTGAAGAAGGAGGTTACGGTGGGTTTGATTTCTGTGTATTGCGATGAATATGAAAGTGTGTTTCTTATTTTGTGCTTATAAGGAAGTCACACTTTGAACTTTCCTTTTGGGAATAAGGTAATGACAAGTCAGAGATTATTTGCCTTCACACCCCTGGTGTGGAAATGACTACAGTAGGTCACACCCGAAGCCTGCGTACTTCCGATGCCTGCTTCCTGCAGAGACCGTAATTGAAGTTTTTAAAATTGCACAAAATCGTACTGAAAGGAGGTGAGGGAGAATCTGGTACATATAACAGTCTCTTAGTCATTGATGAAGACTGACTGAGGCCCTGAGTTCTGCACTTCTAGTTCTCTTTATTGTTGGATATTAGTAACTACAATTAGAATTGTTCATATACATGCATATAAATTTCCACTCCCTCTTTGCTTTCTGTGCAAGCCCTAGTCCCGTGTGAGTGGGATGCATTTGAGAGAGTCACCCTGGCACCCTTTTAACCTCATAGTGCGCAATAGGGTCCTTAGGGTGCAATGCCTCTGCCTCACTTTAAGCACACAGAGCAGGGTATGGCACATTATTCTACAGAATTGCCTTTTTTCCATTTTTTAAAATAGATGATATGTGCAGATGTAGACCCTTACTCCATAAATACCTACATTTGCTCAGATGAATCCCATTTCCTTTGACAATGAACTTTGTCTACTGTATCAAAATGTTTGGATAAATGCCAGTACATGAGAAATGGGTGCATGGTGGCTCTGATCTGTCTGCCCAGCCACTTAAAGTTGTTTGTTGAAACACAGCAATTCTACTTGTGAACTAGACTACTTGAGAATTAGACCAGACAGGTGCAGGTAATTCTGGGAAATGAGCAAAAAAATCAAGAAGCAGACCTGTAAAAGACGAACAAAGAATTTCCTAATCACAGTTTGACTTAATTTCACCTTGAAGTTTGAGGCTTCTTCCAAGTTCAGAAGCTTTTTAATTCGTTCTAAAAAATCTTATAAGGTATGTGAATATTCTTCCTAGCCCTATAAAAGGTCATTTTGTCTTGTACTCCTGGTAAACACAAAGCTGTTACTACCACTCCTTGGGTACTGGATATGGAAATGAACATGTCTAGCCCATGTCTGCTACACTGGCCACATGCTAGCGTGCAGCAGTGTATGGAAACAAGGCAAATAACAAGTGTCACTGCATCGGTTTTTGGCAGATGAGGCTTAATTCAGCACGGTGCTAAGCAAGTTGATTCCAGCCCAGAAAAGCATTTATACAAGTTCTTAAATCAGTGATTCCCAGCCTCTGTCATTTATAGTGTCTTCAGAAATACCACCTCTGTGATAAATACTCAATAGCATCTACAGTGTTACATTTCTTTGCTATTCTCTGAAGGCTCTTTAGAAGTCACAGATTTCCAAAGGCGCCAGGCACCACAGGTTGAAAATCCTTGTCTTAAATGAGGCAACCCTGTTCACCTAGCCATATGGTTATGTGTTTTAGTAGGACAGCTCTTCTAGTGCAAGCCATTCGGAGTATTTAGAGTATGTGTGTAACAATGTATACAATAAAGCCCCACTGTATTTAGCATGTATAGGAATTTCTGCAAATCCATATAATTTCTTATGTATAATAATATTTTACTTTATTTGCTATTTACAAATTGAAAAGTACAGTCTCTGGTTCAAGTATTTAATCTTTTTCTTCATCTCAGCATTTGAAAAGCAGTCTAAACCTCTAGTACAACATTGCTAGAAAAGAGACAGAAGTGAGATTTAAATGTATTTTGTCTTTTTTTTTTTAATCTGGGGTAGTTGATGACTACTGTCTGTGTAGTTTTTCTATTCATTAATATGTCAATTGAATTTCATTTATTGGTTGCTAAGGAAAAATCAGGAAGTTTTAATTTTATTTTACTAATTTTAATCAACCCTGCTTCCTAAATGCTCATTTCACATAAAAGAAATTGCATGTCCTCAATGGATCTAGACTTTTACAGCTACTGAATACTGGGAAACTCCATGGTTTGGAGGCTACACTAAAGTAACGCCAGTTTTTATTCTTCTTGCTCTCCCTTAGCTGAGGGGTGTATGTGGAGGGGACGATATAACAGAAAGGTATCTGAAATGTTATTCATTTTTTCAAAACATAAATAGCAAGTGGGGGACTTTGAAAGTGCTCAGTGTTGGTCTAAACATTCTCAGTACCTACAGAAATGAGTGGTAAAGCTCCTGTTGACTTCAACAATGCATGGTTTTAAAAACACCACCTTTGGCTTTCTTTGTAATAAGACAGAGTTACAGCTAATCCACAGTACATATGGTGACCCAAGTTCATGGCTTTTCAGAACCATTTTTACAAAAGCTAAAAGCCAAACGCATGGCTATGTCGCAAAGAACAGAATTTTGCTTTCTATATTTAGAGGTGATCATGCTGTTATTTTCAACTGCTTCATGATATGACTGTAGAGCTCAGGTTTTGGCCTCCTTGGTTTCCAAAAGTCTCTGCATTGTTGTAATTGTATGTCTCTAGTAGGCAGTCTTACTAAACTGTTTCTCTCTGTTTCCATCTCAGTGCTTCTGCCAAGGTGCTCTGCACACAGCTTTTCACGCTGTAAAGCACCTGCTTAAAATGATCCTATCTTCACTTCTTCATCTACTTAGCCAAATTTTCTGGGTAAAGAATCTAAATTTCATAGTGTTTGTCCCCAGAGTGGGTACACATAATGTGACAGAGTAAACTGTTTTCCACCTAGAGCATCAATGCCAGTGTATTTATGGATAGCAGTTGAAAAGGTGAAAAGGAATCACCTGTGACTCCATTCGTTACAGTATTTACATCCATAAATGTTTAGACCCGACTGCTAATCTTTGCCTGTGCATGTGATATCTGGGCAATAAAAAGTAAATACAATGTACTGCCCTTGATAATTTGCATCAGCTACGCACAGCTCTTTTAGTAGTTCAATGACTTCTAGATTTTATTAATTTCAAGTGAAAAGGAATCAATTGTTTACATTTTTTTCACATTGCGTTGTGTTTGAAACGTTGAACTATTAATAGAAATAAAGAGAAATTGAATTTCCCTCCACTGTGGGGTGTTCCACCGTGCTCCACTGGGACCTCAGTGGTGCTCCACTGGGACCCTCTCCTGACAGAGAAGCATAGCAACACTTGCTTAGTAGCAAGGGGCTTGAAATTTCTGATAAACAAACCTACCCTGCACCGAAGGACAAAGACTAGCTTGAACAGAAGGAGAATCATTGCTCTGGACTGCCTTTACAGCCATGCAGAGCTGTGCAGGGGACAATTCTCTCCAACAGTACAAATTAGGTGTTTCAAATCATCTTCCTAGAGAAGCTCAGCTTTTTGATGAGGACACCAAACATCCTGAGGCTAATATTAGTGTTTTAAAGGTATTTTTATCTCTATTCTATGTAGGAAAGCATCCATCACTGTCTGGATTCATTGCCATAAGCCTCCATAAGCCTGGAGACAGTTGCTATAGTCAAATGACATGGCTGGGGTGCAAGATCTGCCACCTTCAGAGCAGCTTTACCTGGAGGTGACAGCACTCGTTTGCCTTGTGCAAAATTACCCGAGGGAGTTAAACTAACCCCATCAAGGAGGTGACAATAGCAGTATGCAGAACTGCCTTCTCTGAAGAGTTTTTGTTTGTCTAAGGAGGTAGGCACTGGGGAACTTCAGCAATTTGTTCGGTCACTCTGCAAAATCAGAAGCTTTCCAAGTTTTTGCAAGCGGAAGACAGACCCGAGCATCCCACAGACATCCTCTAAACCGCAAAGATACCTTTGAGGTATTTCACTGGTGTTTCCCTGTTGGCTCCGATTACCTCAGGAGCCCCTGGCTCCTCTCCATACATCTTCAAGTGTGCTGCAGTGTGGCCAACACGTCTCAGAGCAACAGGCTGAGGGCCCTCGCTAGCACCCCGTCCCTCAAACCTTGGCGTGTCATCCCACAGCCTGTCACAGGCAAGCCTGATATTATCCCCCTCCCCCTTCAAGTCTAGTTTAAAGCTCTGCCAATGAGCCCCGCTAGCTTATGAGCAAAGACCCTCTTCCCCCTGTGAGAAAGGTGAACCCCATCTGACGCCAGCAGACCTGGTGCCGTGTAGGCCATCCCATTATCAAAAAACTCAAATTGTGGCGGTGATACCAGTCATGGAACCATGTATTAATAGACTGGGCCTGTCTGTTTCTTCCAGTGTTTCTGCCCACAACTGGAAGGAGGGGGGAAAAATAACCTGGGCTCCACATTCCCTTCCCAACCATCCCAAGGCCCTGAAGTCTCTTTTGATCGCCCTTGGACTACATGTTGCAGCTTCATCGCCACCCACATGGAAGAGCAGTAATGAGTAATAGTCCAGGGCTGCACCAGACTAGGAAGTTTCCTAGTGATGTCCTTAACCCGGGTGCCAGGGAGGCAGCAGACCTCCCTAAGAGGAGGGTCTGTCTGGCATATTGGACCCTCTGTTCCCCTCAGAAGGGCGTTGCCTACAACTACAACTAAACCTTCTTTTCTTCATCAAGGTGGTCATGATACAGGGAGTAGGCCTTTCCAACCTTGGCAACACCTCTGGTGTAGATGGACCATCATCCGCATCATCCATTGACTGGCCTTCCACATCCAGAGCCTCAGACCTGGTGTACAGAGGCACCTGGGAAGGCGAGGTGAGCAAGGTGGGGGTACACCTGCCACCCCAGGTGTGGACTCGCCTCCATTCACTCCTTTCCTTTAAGCTACTGCCTTTATCCTGTCAGGGGGAGGATACAGGATCCCCTTGATCTTGTTTATTTTCTGGTGGTTGTTCCTGTTTCTGTCTCAGGGAGGGCAGAGCATGGTTCCACCAGTCTATCTCTGGTCACACCTCACAGAGTCGCTCTCACTACTGCCATCCGTTGCCGATGACAGGCTCTGGCAGTCCCTGCAGCCTGAGACCTGGATGGCTGCATGTTTCATGGGGGATCTGTCTGGGTTGCCACGTCCATTCTGGTGAGTGCAGAGGACGTGGCTTTCCACCAGGTGGACACCATAGCTCAGCTCCTTCTGAGAGGGTGATGACCACCAACTGAACTCACCTTGGAGCTGGTGGGGTGACTATGCGTGCCCTATCGCGCAAACTGCCGCCCCACGCCCTGTTGCCCGCTCTGGTCGCTGGCGCTCCCCAGGCTGCTTTTTGTAGGTGTGGGGGGCCGTGGTTGCTCCGGCAGCGCCCAGGCCTGGTCAGCATCTCCTGTGAGAGTTGCTGGCTCCTGGCGGGTCTCTCCGCTGCCCTGGCATTTCCCTGCCTCAGGAAAACCTGCCGTGAGCCGACATCTGCCACTCCGCTGCGGATCGGGTCAGGTCCGGGCTGTAGTTTTCACGTATTAAATAGTCAAGTAAACTTTATGGGGGGTTACCTCAGCTAATGTTTTAAAACTTCACAAGTGTCTTGCTCTCACTAAGGCCATATTTTGCATGGATCAATGAAAGGAGCTAAGATACAGCATGACTTTTCCCCTCCCACCTCCACAGAGAGGACAGAGTGTGGAGGGATGTAAGAGACAAAATAATATACGTCCATATTTTTAAACATAGTTTTTCCATAATAACCTTTAAAAATGCCCAGTTCACTTCCAGCATTCTCCTGCCTGCAAGGTGCCCCAACAATTTTTAGGTGCGGCACATTTGGAACTTTTACCTCAAGAAAAATCTGAAATATAAAGACCAAAATTCTATCGCTAATTTAAAACTGACTCTGGCCAATGTTTGGTTGCAGCTTATGCCTCTATACAGCATTTCCCATATCTTTTGTGATGTTTTCTGTCTTACAACCTTTATTGCAAATAGATTCACTTAAGGATCTCACTGCCATTAATTTTGCTTCAATTAAGGGTAATTTGAGGGAAAGTGTTCACCAGAAGAAAAAAAAAAAAAGGATATTTGCTGCTTCTAAACGTGACAGACTCCCCTTGCTTTTACTTGCTTTTCTCTGGGAAGATCCTACAACAATAGTGCTTCAAGACAACACTGGCTTGTGATTTGGTCACATCAACTCAGATTTCTTTGCAGTTACAACTACGAAACCAGGGGTGGGCTGCAGAACATTTCTTTCATTCAGGTTTGAAACAGTGGGCTGCTGACTTGCAACACATAGCCAATCCTTTGCCATGCTTTTGGGTGGCCTAGGGTATGAATTCACCATGAATTCATCCCAGTGGAATAACCAGGGAGACAAAATAATCTGTGTAGTCCTGGCCAAAAAAACTCTGATCACTTTTGAAGCATCCACAGTTGGAGATTGCCCTACAATTACACTCAGGAAGCACACTGATGTGCCTTGGGTTGCTAAAGCCCTACAGTAGGCAACAAGTATTTATGACCCTTTTTGATGGCAGCCCTCTGAGCATCTCTGAAAAATATCAGTGTCACAGCATTGCATTAGGTATCCTGCAGAGATTTCTTGCAGATTTCTCCCATGTTCTCAACGTATTCCCTGTTTGGTAACCAGTTCCAGTTCAAGAATTTTTTTAACTCTCCAGGCAATAAATTTACCCCTTTTGTGAAAATTTGCTCAATATCCAGTGAGGTTAGCACTAGAATGAGCAATGAACTGTGTATTCGGACTCAATAACTGCCTCATGTAGGAAATTAAAATTATGCCTACCTTTACAATGATTCATTATCTCATTGGCTTCCCATAAAAACCTTAGAGGAGGAGTTGGATTTTCAGACATTATGGCTCAATTTCTCCCCTTTGCTGACGCAAAAGGGAGGAAGGAATCATTACTGATCTCAGATGGGATAGGTCATACTAAGCACTCTTTAAAGCCCCAGCTCTTGCCCACTACTCAGTTTCCAACCTTGCCTTCTGCCAGCACCTAAGCAGAAGTCACTGTTTACCTGGTCACTTAGAGATTTTGGTATGTTGGCATCACAGCATGCAGTTCTGGTTATCCCATGTTAGGACAGAATAAGTACATTACAACTTTAAAAAAAAAAAAATAAAAGAGAGATGATGCAGTTATAAAGTCTCTAAATAGAAGAATTGTGAAGGTAACTAGAGAATGATTATTGTTTATTTCCTTGAGTACAAGAAGAGGGTCATCCAAAGAAATGGCGAGACAACAGGTTTAAACAAAATGTGATTTTTTTTCTTCATAAGGCACAGTTAAATATCAAACTCGCTGCCATGGGATATTGTGAAAGCCAAAATAAAATAGCTAAAATATTAATAGACAATTTCTCCTAGAAGACGCCTAAGCATGTTTTTTTTAAAAACAAATGATGAGCCGGATACAACTGCCAGCTCAAAATGTCCTTAGTTTAATGACTATCAAGACTGGTAGACTTTACTGAGGCAGGATCATCCTCTACCTACTATGTTTTTGTATTTTTTCTCTTTGTATCCACAGTGAGATGATTTTAATAGATCTATTATCAGAAAAAAGCTACAAGCTAGACGAACCTTTGGTCTGACCCAGTGTGACTGCTTCCTGTGCTTATGCCACATGAAGCTTTCGCTACCTCTGCTTACAAAAGCCTTCCTCATCACCCCATGGCTGTTCAGATGCAGATGGAGAAAACCAGCAGAATTGCTTTAACACTGTTTTGAATACACTTGTGAGGTAGAAATGCAAGTCCTTTCTCAGAAACAAGCATAACTGTTAGTGACATGTAGATTAATGCCTGCAGTATTTAAAATGTGCATTTGCTCATTGCAAGTATCAGCCTTGAAAGCTGCCTCATAAATTCTTCCCTTCTCAATTTCCTATGTACTCTTTTCTTTGAAGTTTTCCAGGCCACCAAAAACCTCTGCAAATTCGTTTTGATTTGCTTCCAGACTGTCGGAAATTGGTGAAAATATGAGAAGATATTTTGTGATAAAAAACTTGAGACTTAGGCAGGGTTGGCTTTTTAGACACTTATTTTCCACTTTTTGGGAAGGCTGACCTTGCTGGAGAGGTTATTGCTCACCAGTGACACGCACACGCTGATGAGTGTCTGTGACAGGAGCCTTGGTCTGCCGTTTGAGCTGAAGAGGAGCATGATCGTAATTGAAAGCTCTTCATTTAACCCCAGCCAAGACAGTGTCAAATAAGCCAAAAATCATTAGACTCCTGCACTCAGTGACACAGTATGTTGTGTCTATGTGAGTCAGGGAAAAAAACCTCCATTTCTGGTACTTTTTAAGTATTTGAGCTTCTAATATTTTTATAATTATACAGCCTGGGAGTTGATTTCTTCTCCCAGTATTTGTGATCCTAATTAAGCCTCACATTTATTATTAACACTGCATCCTATTTTGTATGAGGGAACAACCTCTGGAGACGCTGTTCTCTTGTGCTGTGACACCCGAGGCCTCACGTCTCTCTAATTATTGAGGCCTGCCTCTGCTCCATTAGGATACTGCCCTGTTTAATCCCCTCTTGCTTTTACAGTCTGGGAATGGTTTCTCTCCCTAGTATTTGAAGTTCAAATTAAGTCTCATGTTTATTAGTAAGTGCATCGTTTCATAAGAGGAATACAAGCCCTTCAAGAAAGATCAGAGAGTGCTGTGCTGAGCTGAAGCCACCGAGGGATTCCCAGCAGTACGGAGGGGGTCGGGTCAGCAGCAACCGTACCGGCAGAATTAGCTTTATAGCAAACAAACAAACAAAAAAAAGCACATCTGCAAATTATATCCGAGGGCCACAACCAAAGCCTGAAACTTAAGAGAGGTGCTCTGTTAGTTTTGATAATGGTGCAAAGCAACTTGGAAGGTCTGAGCATAAGCTATCCATAAACCAAATGATCATGGCTTTGCTATCTGTGCATCAATGGAGAAGAGGACAAGGGCAGTAGGGTGAGTGGCAACGCGTATGAAGCTAAGGAGGGAAAGCTTTGCATCCTGTCCTGCTCTGTTCAGGAAAGTATCACCCCCTCTCACCACTGTGACTGTCACGGGCTCATCCAAAGCCCTCAGGACATACCATTGCAAGGTGTACAAATCAGGACAGCTGCTCTGACCGCCAGGCGTTTATATATACCCTGCTCTCATGCATGGGTCCATTATAAGTTTTAACCAACACTAACACAACAGGGTCAAAAAAAGCAGTACTGTGAAGCGGGGAACGTGAACCTGTATTGGCAGCCTGAGCTCTGTTGCTGGTTCTGCTATGGGCTCACTTGATGCTCATATAGAATTATATGAATGGTTTCTTATCCAAATTTTGCTTGCTGCTTTTCTCTCTAATGCCTTTGCTCTGATGTTTCTAATCAACTTCATTCTGCTGCTGACTCCATATCTGCCTCTGATATACAGTTGACTGTATCTGCTCACAGCTCAGAGACATCAGCTTAAATGCAATAATGAGATGTGACTGCAAAAATAGCACATTTTCTGTGAGGAATCTTCTCCCTGCAGGTATCAAGATTTCAGCCTTTTTTTACTTACAAGAATATCATCCTCAGCCCTGTGAACTCCGGCTTGCTTTGCAGATCTGGATTCACTTATCTGTAACGAAACTGGAACAAATGGGAAAAAATTTCTTCAGCCACTTGAATAAAAGGACAGCAGTCTTAAAAGGTTGCAGCCGTCTGCAGTCTAGATTGGTAGAGATTCAGACAAATTTGTGATGGCACCAAAACTGAATCACTTCAATTTTCAATAAAGATAATGCAGAGGACAAAGGCAGGATGGCCAGTGAGGCTGTGGAAATAATTAATAACCATGTCAGAGGTCGAAGCAACACTTAAAAAGCCCAATACTGTCACATCTTGAAGGACCAGATAACCCACATCTGGCCCAGTGTTACAAGTCTGGCAGCACGGATTTTTAGCCAGATTTGTGGAGTCTGAGGAACAATTTTATGACTGGAGCAAAACAGGTGTTTCATACAGCATGTGAATGAACGCGGAGCTGCCCATGGCAGGCTGTCAGCCTGGCCTGAACGGGCCTTGCAGGGCTGCAAGGTTTTTAAATACTAGCAAACAAAAGAGCCGTTAAACAAAGAAAAATGATAAATGAGATAAATACGACAGTTTAGCAAACATAGGCTGTGCCAGACTAACATGATAGCTCTCCTTGATAAGCTAACTGATCTTCCAGACAAAAAAGAAATGCAGTAGATCTAATCTACCTGGAGTTCAGTAAAGCATTTAATATAGTCCCACATGGGACATTATTAGTTAGGCTAGATAAAATCGGAATTAGTGCAAGAACTAGAAGGTAGGAAATAGCTAGAATAAAGGAGGCAACCTAATAGGTTGTTTCAAGAGGGAATTACCAGCCTCCGGAGAGGCTACCTGTGGACTCCCACAGACATCAGTTTTGGAAGCAGTTGTACAGGTGAAACCTTCTGATGCAACAAACTTGACCAGCACAGGGTCTGTCTGCGTCGTTTTTTTACAGCAAAATGAGAGCTTGCTCTGCCCTCAATCCAGGCTGACAGGGTGTAAGCCACATCTGATCCAAAGCTATATAACCAAATAACTGCAAGTCTGATATACTAAATGAGGGAATGAGAGACTTTTACCCATGAGCAGAACCACAAGACATTTGCAAAGGATCTGTTTCACATTCGGCTGGGTTAGACTATGGTTAGACCAAGTCCCCAAAGAGTTCCATAAAAGAATAGTCAAGATGCAGGACAGAAAGAGGAGGAAGACCTGTGGATTAGAGTAAGAGAGACAGGGCACAAGGAACCTGAGGTCTAGAAAAATAACTTTTTGCTAGAAGTTGATTGTTATCAGTAGCAAATACAAAATAGAAAAACCTAGGTGCATTATCTAATTCCTGGATGAAAGTGATTCACAAAGGTAATATAGCAAGGAAAACACCCTCCTAATTTCAAACACAGCTATATTTTGGAATGCCCTAATAAGACTGCATTGTATACTATGCACAATTACATTCACAAGGACAAGAAAGGTGAGTACAGAATGCTGCAGGCGACATGACGAGCACTGCAAATCCTTTCTTCTGGGGGAATATTTTTTTTGGTGGCTTCACTACACGCATGGCCACGTCCTTATTCCTCATTTGCTTACTATGCCTGCTGTTACAACTGGATTCTGTATAATGGGTGGAGCTGTGCTTTGCCTCCTTCCAGCTAATACTGTTAACTGATAACATGAGCATTTCTCCTTTGTTTCAGGACAAAGTCACAAGAGTTAATTTAAGCTATAACAGTAAGAGAGAAGTGCTCATCGAATCAGACGCTGATCTCAGCTGGGAGGAGGTAAATGAGTTCCATGTGGTAATTTAAAAATCTGTTCCTTATTGTTTCTCAGCTGCTAGCTGTTGCCTCCCAACTGGGCCTGTGCTCGACTGTGTGCTAATTGGACCCAACAAGCATTGGTAAGAAGGGTCAAAGAGCCGAAGCCTTGGTTTGGATCTTGGCCCATGACACAAGGAAGTCATGTTTGCTCTGCTTAGCACCTGGAAAATGAAATACTTATATGAAGCAGAGGACAAGGTTAGCACAAGAACAAATTGTTTTAACCTGGCCATAAATACGTTTTGGCTGGAATTCTTTCTGAAATACTTCTCGTGATCATAGCAGTGGGATTCTGGAAAATTCATTTATGGAAAGGGTTGCATGATACCCTTTCACGTCAACACCAGAGGACAGGCTCAGCAGTTGTGGGCACCCCTTCAAGTTCTTTGTTCTTACCTTTGAGAGAATTACTAAGAAAACTCTGTAATAATCTGTATCTTAGACCATAATGCATAAGCCAGAAAAAAAAAGCAAACACAGCTTGACTTTTGGTTCCCAGGTGGAGTTTGCAGAATTGGCATTTACAACAACCATCTGATCTCATTAGATATGGAAGCCATCAAGAGACGATAAACATGGAATCCCATAGCGCCATTTTTGCAGTTACGTTTTAAGAGCTGAACAGCATTTAAAGCCAAGCTGAATAAAAAGGTGCCATTTGAAATATTGCCATCCTCACGTGTTGACTTAAGGAAATGCGTGAGGATGGTACACACTCCCCCCAACTCAAGAGTCATGCAGACCTATTGTTAGCTTGCTAGTAGGTATAAGGACTCAAAGGGTGAATCAGAAGAAGGAATTTAGAAGACGTAATGGGCTTAAGGCTCAGCTGTGCAGCAGCCAGTGGCAGGATGACACTGTGTATATGTACAGTTTCCAAAAAGCACTCGGTGCATGTGAACTGCTCAACAAACTCATATGATCTGATACGCTTGTTCAGCCAGCTTCTTTCTGCCTGCCAGGCGGGTTTGTCCATAGTCTCTGATTTCTGTACAACAATCTGGTTTTGTGCATGTGTTTCCTCTTAAGAATATGGCTTCAAGAAATAGTTTTTTCTCCTTAAAGTTTCAAAAGCACAAAATGTTGATACAAAATAGCTTTCAACATTTTCACACATCAGTGTAAACATAAGCATAGGAAAGGTGAATGAATAAGATTTACTGTGCCACTTTTATTTGTATTTAATAAATACTGCTCATAAAAGGTAATGCTCACATTACTTGAATAATATAGCTGATTGAATGAGATGGTGAAATAAGAAGGGCCATTAATTACGATCACAGTAAAGTTTTACGTTAGTACTCCTCTTGAATTTATTGAATGAGGGAATAGCTGCTCTGTACACCCTTGGAAATGAGAGAGAGGTACTTGGTTTTGAATTGTGTTGGGACCAGAGGATGTACTACATAGTTGATTCCTACTGTACTTCTTGCTGGCTGAGGCAGGATTTTTAAAGAACAAGTGCCAATGATATATTTTTTTAAGGTCTTTTCCTTCATTTCAGTGAGCAATAGGTAAGGCTGTTAAAAGAAATGGATGTCACCAGATGTATAAATGGTGCCTTGGCTAATGAGCCCTCTGTGTCTCACTGAACTGAGATGTCTTTTATCATCTCAGTTACTGATGTGGACACAGGTAAAGAGCTGTATTATAAGCTACAGCAACCAGGAGAACAAGTGGTAGACACATTATTTTCAGCTTGTTCTTTGAGGTGAAACTTGTGATATATAATAATATAAACAAATAAAATTGATGGTGTTATATAGTGATGATGGTGTTATATATATGTGATTATATACATATCAAATATGTATACATATCAAATATATAAAAAGCATCATTTGGAGACTACAGAATGTTTTATCAAGTCAGATCTCCCCTATATATATTTTAAGACCTGACTGAATCATTAGATCATCCGTTTGGCCTTCAGGATATCAAAGGACACATCATTTCAATCCATTACCCTCTACTGAATCCAAGAAGTTATTTTTGCCTATCAGTCAAAAAGATATCCAGCTAATACCAATAGTATGTCCAAACCTTAGCAGTGCTTTTAAAATTTGTGTTGATGTGTTCTTATTGGTCTTGTATTCTACATTCTCTCTCTGTCACAAGATTAGTGATCTCCTCCTACTGAGTCAATTGGTCCTGTAAGAGAGCTAGGGGATCCCCTGACAGGTGCCAGGGATAGCTGCCTCTAAACCAAACAAATGAAACAATACCAGATGCCACATTATGGGAGGGTCATCCTGGGGATAGGGACAACCAAAAATCATCCTGAAAGGTATGTGCAAAGGATCTTCTTGGGATCGGCCACTCAGAGTGGAGTCTAGGAGACAAGAAGAAAAGGGTGTGCTGAGGGCTTCTCTGAACTGAAGGATCTGGAAAAGAAAAAAGATGAGAAACTTCATATGTGGTAATAGTTAACGTATACTGAATCTAGGAGACAGCTAATAGGGTGGAGGAGCTCTTACAAAGTCTGGAAAGCTTTTGAGACTAGATGAAAATTTATGTGGACACTGTAACCCATTATAGCCAAAAGGGCTGTCTGAAGGTGACAAGTAATCAGAAGATTTTGAGTAACATCTTATCCTATGGAAGTTAATCATGCTCCGAAGGGGAATAGCGTGGAGGAACAATGCTTGTATTCATTGTTTAATGTGAGAGGGAAGGTCGAGTGAGACAGCACACAGCCTCTTAGCAACACAAGGTAATTCTTCAGTGTGTTCCTTAATTATATACCATAAATGTCAGTCACACTTCATGTTACCTGTAGTTAACTGTAATCCAGCTGCATGAACCCGATATAAATTAGCCAATTTGTATAGTTTGTTGTTAAATATACTTCAGAATAGGGTACATCTGATTGCCAGGGGAGGTGGGGGGAAACAGATCTGTAATCTCATCCCATAAATCTCACCTTCCTATCCTGGAGCACTCTTACCCACATTTCTTAACACAAGATCTGCATCAGTGTAAAATCTTGTCCTTGTCTGACTGTTGAATCTTCTAAATCCTTTTTGTTTGTACAGGGTGAAAAGAATTCCTCTTGAGGCAATGGCAGATCTCTGCTTGTAAAAATGATAGAATATTAGAAATTCAATCCATTGTGTGACATGGGAACAGAATTTTTACTCTAGATTTCCTTAAAAATGAATATATTAGAAAATGTGGTTATCAGCAGGCTGTTTATGACCAGAAACATTTTCTTATAACTTAGTGCTCCTTATATCTTTAGATTAGACACTTGTAAAATAGGCCATTATGTGTAATAAAAAGCATTTAATGAAACTTTCATTTGGAGGACATTGAATTCAACAGACTTAACTTTGACACTGACAAATGTCTCACAAGACATGATTTGCATGGAAACCACTGGGGTCTCATTTTAGTTCCTATAACAAACCAGAACAGTGATTTTATCATTTCAAAGTCATTTATATTAGCCTGGAGCTACATGACACAATGGCAATGCTTACCATTGTAGCAGTACATCATCTGCATAAGTGGCATAACTTTTACTGCTGTGATAATCATTCCCAGAGCCTATATCATACACATAAACCTGTTTCAAGAGGAAAAAAAAAAAAAGTCTAATTGATCCATTATTTCCCAGAAAGACTTATTATCATGTAGCACATGGTTATCTAGGTGGAAAAATGGACTGAAAAGTATGGTTACTGACTGGGTCATCATTTTGCCTACCTATTAGTAGACAAGACGCTTCTATTGCAATTTTTCACAGTTACGTACAACAGCCAAGTAAGAAACAAATACAATTCACTAATAAATTTATGTCAGGTAATTCTCTTCAGTGTAAGAAAGAACAATTTGTAGGATCTAATTAATATTCTAAAATGAAAACATTATGTGTTTTCATCCAGACAGACTCTGGATTCAAATTTTATTCTGAAAACTCTTACACGATAGTCAAACAGACCCATCTAGCTAGACACACAAGCGAACAAACAAAAAGGGCAAAAAGGAAAATCAATGCAAATGTATAGCCTCCAAAGTAGAAGGATCGATAAATACACTCTGATGTTAATACCACAGGGTTAGATTTATTAACCACCTAGACATCTGAGAAAGAATTTATATAAATACTTAACCCCTCTATTATAAGGATTTATATTTGAAGTTCATCTTTGCAAAAGTCTATTACAGTAGGCAGCCTCTTTACTTAAAAATGCTCCCTAAAGCAGTGACACTTCTTGTATAAATCACTCCTACCTGCCACAGAAACTGAAACAAGATTTTAAGCCCATGATGACAGTTTTCAACAACGTCCAAATTCTCTTGTTAAGAACAATTTAGGCGAGATTTTTCAAAGTTATTTGAGGACCTAAGCACCACTGATTTCATGGGAGCCAAGAGCTTCCTGTTGTAGTCCAGGGTCTGCCCTTTCTGAGGTGGGACAATGAGGGATCTTTCCAGCAAAACCAGGGGTCTTCTGGTTGGCTGGAGACCACAGCATGGGCAACAGAAATGGGACAGGCTGTAACTCATTTCCCCCATGGACCCACTCTTCCAGCATCATCCTAAGAGTACACGGCTTCACATAGCCTTATCTCCGGCCCTTCTGCGTGCAGCACATATCTCAATGCCATCGCATAAAGAAACTCAGGTAAGTGGTTTGTTAGGTAGTATTCTCAGTATCTGGGCAAATATAAAAATACCAGTCTTCAAAAAAAGCCCTTAAACAATTGCAGAATTGCCTCTGGCCCAAAGAGGAGCTCTGTGGACCAGAGGAGAGCCTAGTCCTTGTAATGGTTTCCCTCAAGCTAAATCCTTAACTGGCAGGGCAACTTCACGTCACAGGGTTTAAGCACAGCTTTTAATGGTGCTGACTGAGATATAAATAAATAAGAACCAGCCCACATTTCAAGCCTATGATGAAAACAATATAGTCATACAACATGCATAAAGCCAAGCACCAGAGATGTGGCCTGGGCTCTTTTGAGGAGAGACAGCAGAAGGAGGGAGAGGGACTGTTCCTACTTACTCTATTAATATTAACTCCACTGTTAAGTTCTCTCTATTACGTCTATATACTTTCAAAGCTACATGGATTTTAATGTATTATTTTTTTCCAGTATCTGGGTCTCCCAAGTACGCATGCATGTCTCAGTGCTCTTAAATAGTGGCTATAATCAGTACAATTGTGGTTTTAACAGTTCTGATTTCTCCACCTTAATGTAGTAAAAATCACTGAAAGGATTCTTCAAAAATACTATCCTGCCTTGGTGCATGAACACATGCGAGCAGGTTTGCCACTTACAACAGCCTCTACTTGAAAGAGATGGATAAGCCAAGGTAACACAGAGGAGTGATATGTTAGCAGGACTATCAGGGGAATGTCTCCCATCTACCCATGTGTAATGTGCTTGCTCTAGCTATCAGTCATTTTTCCTATGCACCACTCCACAGTATTTACTTGGAATGAAATCCTGCTTTTAGAACCTCTTATTGTCAGTCACTGCCTCTGCAAACTGACTTCAGGGCTTTTTCGAGATTTCAGACCTATGCTGATTTTTATTAGGAACCGGCCCCTCATTTGATGTAGCACAAACTTGTCATCGCAGCTTTTCTTAAGTATTTTCTTAAGGGGATATTTCCTGTTGACTAATACCCCAGTAGCACTTTGGCAACTGCGCAAATATGCATGGCATATCAGGGAATCGTACAGAGTATTTCTAATCATGTTTTTATCTTAACTTAGAAAGAACTGGCACCATGCGAACCACTGGCTCTATGGGGAAGTAACAGCTGACTCTTAGCCCACAACAGACTGCAAAGCATAGCTTGAGACTTTGCATGTTTAAGTATTAACACTACTTACATGATTATATAGAATACTGTGTTATTCAGCAGCTGTAAAAACCATTAGCGATATCTTGCCCTGCTTGCTGAGACAAAGCTGGTTTTGAAGCCAAATGGCATTGTGCCTGGATAAGACCCAAATTTGGACAGATAGTTATATTCCTATAATTCTTTAGTGTTTGCCCTGAGTACCCATGCTATGAGATTCAGTACTTATATTAAAGAGGTTTCATTTTGTCAAGGTGAAGGGTGTTCAGGCTGCTGAATATTTTGCTTAAGACGGGATTTACTTCCTCTCTCCTTTCCTGGTTCCCTGCAGTTTGCCTCCTGCTGACGGATGATCTTTCCCTAGCGAAGGTATTTTTCCCCAAGTGTGAAATTGATTCCAGCTGACAACAGAGTGTGTCAATCACTTCCCACTTTTGTCATCTTCAAAGACTCCTCTTCCCCTTATTTAAATTGTATTTTCATAATTGAAAATTGCTTTCAGATGACTTAATGAATTCCTCCACTCTATTAAAGGCTGAAAGCAGATGAAATACTGCAGCTTTCAGATTAAGTGCGTTTTTATAGGGAAGCTTTAGCAGAAGCTTCAGCAACAACAGCAACAAATTTTCTGCATTAAGACATGCCCACTAAAGAAGCAAATCAGACTGGTAGAAATGGCATTTCCCACCAGCACCTCCACAAGAAAACAAGTACTAAATTATATTTTGACCTTATGGATATACTTTTAAAGCTTCTGAATTGCTAGAGCTGCCATCAATCTCCAAACAGCTAATGTGACCCATTGATCAACTGAGATTTGTATTCTTTCCAGTTGATATAGTGCTGCATCTTCCATTGTGGTATCTCTTTAGAAGGCTAAGGCTGACCCTGGAAAGCATAAATGCTGATGGTAAAATATACTGTGTAATCTCTATTAGCTATCCACAGTTAATCTTATGATAGTAAGTAGAGAGAGGCATAAACTGTTTTCATATGATGATACCCCCGATCACTGGGGCTTGAAATGCAGACTTGCTCAGCAAAGTAGTAGTTGATAAATACAGCTGAACTATTAAACCTTCCGAAGCTTTGCTTCTGAGACACTGTAGTGCAAATGTCTGCTGAAATTTATGTGTCATTTATTCATGTAGTTTACTTAAAAGTAGCTTACTCTTGAGACCTTTTTTGCACAAAATGTGAACTACAGTTTCTTTATATTCTAAAAATAAATACCAGTATCCAGATTTGGAAATAAGAGGGTTTTAAATCTTAATACTGTTTTATTTGATGGTTTTATTTTTTTAAGAAGCTGGCCAGTGAATTGGTATGTACTGGTGGGCTTCAACACATCGTTGAGAGCCAGTATTTCCTGGATTTGAATGAGTCAGACTGATTTACCAGGTTCGTCAATCTATTTACTCATTCAAATGCAAATCTAGAATAACTCCTCTAAGGCAATGAAGTTACCCCAGTTTTGTCCTGGTATGCATGATGTGAGAAACAGGCCTACTGTGTTTATGCATAAATCCCCTTGCCCTCTTATTGGCCTGGATTTGCGTTTCACTTCCACTTTTTTTGATAGTAGTATGGACAGACTATTCATAGTTGGGTCCCTTTGCACAGTAGACGTCAGCAATGCATAAAGCTCCAAAAAGGGAGAGGGGAAAATGAAGAAAGTGTGTAGGTGAGCAGATGAGACATAATACATAAGGCCTAACAATGACATAATTTTGTAGGGAAGTTTCCGCTTGAGGCTAGCTTACAATCCCCTGACACAACAGAATTATAGGTTTGTAACCTACACTTGGCTAAATGTAGCTTTAAACCACCATGGCCTTCACAATACTTACCTCTGGTTCAAATTATCTGAGCTGAAATCATAGTCAAGCACAACACCCCAGCCCTGTGAAACAGAGAATAGTAGTAGTTATTTATTTCACAGGTTTGTCATAAATAATGGGTGATAAAAATAGCCTAGGTGCTACGAAGCAAAGCAACTCAGTATGAATATGAGCCAGCAGTGTGCCCAGGTGGCCAAGAAGGCCAATGGCATCCTGGCCTGTATCAGAAATAGTGTGGCCAGCAGGAGTAGGGAGGTGATTGTCCCCCTGTACTCGGCCCTGGTGAGGCCGCACCTCGAGTGCTGGGTTCAGTTTTGGGCCCCTCACTCCAAGAAAGACATTGAGGTGCTGAAGCGTGTCCAGAGAAGGGCAACAAGCTGGTGAAGGGTCTGGAACACAAGTCCTATGAGGAGCGGCTGAGGGAACTGGGGATGTTTAATCTGGAGAAAAGGAGGCTGAGGGAGACCTTATTGCTCTCTACAACTACCTGAAAGGAGGTTGTAGAGAGATGGGGTTGGACTCTTCTTCCTAGTAACAGACACAGGACAAGAGGAATGGCCTCAAGTTGCGCCAGGGGAGGTTTAGATTGGACATTCGTAAAAATTTCTTCACTGAAAGGATTGTTGGGCATTGGAACAGGCTGCCCAGGGAGGTGGTGGAGTCCCCATCCCTGGAGGTGTTCAAAAGACATTTAGACGAGGCCCTAAGGGATATGATTTAGTGGTGGACTTGGTAGTGCTAGGTTAACGGTTGAACTCAATGATCTTGGAGGTCTCTTCCAACCAGAACGATTCTATGATTATATGCAGTATCTGGGGGAAAAAAAGTGATTAATTTTTCTGATGATGTAATATATATCTGAGCCAGGGCATCCTGGTATACAACATGAGGTGTTTGAATAATCTGTGGACCAAATTGTGGCTGATGAGTGATGACACACTGGCTTCGTAATATCTCCCAGTATATTGCTGAAAAGGTCTAACAAAAAAAAGAAAAGTTCTGTCCTTTTCTATTAGCTTTTTCTTAAATATCACAGCTGAGATGTCTTAGAGGTATAGCACAAATCTCACAGCTGAGAAGGCTTTAATGGCTCCAGGCCATCATTCAGATATCACTTCTAAGTTACAGAGTCGTATAATTTAAGGCTGTCCTGCAGTACCCTCCACATCAAAACATATTTTTAAGGGAGTGTTAGAGCTGCCTGCACTGGCAGAGTCCTTCCCTGCTAGGCCTAGAGCTTCTAGCATTAGCAACACTTGAGGTAAGGGGTGAGATCCTACTGTAGACATGGCTTACCCAGTTCCTGATGAGTTTTTTATTGTCAGTGCTTCAGTTAAGGACAGCTGAATTTTGGTTTCGTGCTTGTGAGCAAAGCTGTAGGGCATTCAGGCCTCCTCATCCAAGGTCCACCCAAATTACATGAACAAGAACTTGTTCTGTTCAGGCTTTTCCCTGCCAAGAGTTTCACAGCTCAAAGCCTAGTCCTGATTATGTCTTTCCTCATAAATGCAACTTACAGTACAGACAAATCTGCAGGGTCCTTGATGTCACCCCAGTCCTTTTGCACAGCCATGGAGTGACCACATCAGGAGTGACAGTCCTAACTCATACCTTTAATGCTAAAGTTCTGTATGGACACCTCAAAATGTTTGGAAGCAGCTCTTTCAGGTTGCTTGTTTAAGACAGACCCTTGTGACCAGGAACAACCACAAAAAGCAAGGCGCTTCCTTCTCCAGCAGGCTCGTTTTACCTGGAGTGAAATTCAGAAATGGGAAAACCTGAATTCTTTACAACTCTTCTCGACATGGATGTTGGGATTCTGAAAAATCCTACTAAACAAAACCTGCAGACTTGCCTGGAGATAAACCCAGAGGCTTCTGAGAAGCTCCTGTTATTGCTCTGCTGAATGGGCACTTAACTGGCCTGGCACCATGTTACCAGGTAGCCCCATTCAGCAGCACACCTGATGTCTGGAGTACTGTGCAATAGGCATCTGAGACAGGAATAATCTCAGCTAATTCCAGCCCTCCATGTGGTGTCCTGAGCTAGACACCTAAGCGTCATTGACAGAGTGAGAGAGACATTGTGATATTGTAGTGCCCTCCATTTAAAGGCACGATTGTATGAGATGTGATGAGCAGCTCCTTGCTGCGGGAAGCACATTCCCATTGCTTTTCATCCCCATCCCAGGCGTGTTTGTGCCTTTTTCTTTGCACTGGTCTTGTACTTAAATGGATCTTTATTTTTTTCATTAGATTGGAAATGAAGGGCAAGTACTGGATCTGGTACTGGCACCTTTTGGTTGGGGAGGAATACAAGATGAGCTGTTAGACAGGTTCGACTCCCTGAAACCATGTCTTTAAGCATTTATCTTAGCCAGGGTGAATTACCCACTGGAAGGACCCACCACTCTCCACAGGCTCTGGGTGCAACCTACCCTGGGTCATATGCTAACACTAGGAAAGCTACATTAAGGTTAGCCAGCTCCCCTGGGATTTCACTAGGACATAACAGTACCAGTCATGCATACTAGTGCATGCATGGATATTGGTCCAAAGCAAGCAGAATCACGGGGCGGGGGGGAGGGGGGTGTTCTGTATTTCACTGTGTTCTTACCAGTTTTTCAGATGCACATAATGTTGGAAAGCAGGAGAGCTGAGAGGAAATGCTAGTCAGACATTCTAGAATAGGATCCAGTAGATACAGTTCCTGACCCTGCATATATTATTTGTCACTGGAGAAATATTTTCCATCTCTGGATTTTTTTGTGCCCAAATTGTAATACTAAAAGAGATTGCCAGGAAGGAAACACTCGAGTCATGAAGCAAGGAAATCAAGTGG
This sequence comes from Phoenicopterus ruber ruber, assembly GCA_009819775.1. Taxonomy (NCBI): domain Eukaryota; kingdom Metazoa; phylum Chordata; class Aves; order Phoenicopteriformes; family Phoenicopteridae; genus Phoenicopterus; species Phoenicopterus ruber. The sequence goes on from CM020215.1 coordinate 210,468,086, forward strand.
TATGAGACGCCATGCTATTGTGGCTGCGTTGCTAAGCTGAATTGGACTGTGCACCTTTTGATCTTTTATCTGTAAACTGTTGCTTAAGAAAGTAGCCTCATTTGCCAGGCTATTTGAAAAAAAAAAAGCATGTAAAAGTGGTCTATAACTTAGCTTCAACAAAACTTTAAGAAACTAATACATTTAACAGACAATACTGAAGACACTCCCTTCTTGAATTCTTATATTGTCCTCAATATCATTGTAGCTGTGGTATTCATTTTGGGGTGGGGCAGAATCTTGTGCTCTCCTACTGTTCCTCCTACTGCAAAAGTATTATTGTTACTTTGAGCTATTGCTAAGAAAATGAGAAGTTAAATCACACTGTGAAAACAGAAAGTCAATTTTCATTCTTTCTACATTCTTTGTTTCAAAATGGATAATGCTTAACTGTCTCCCTAAGTTCTTGCAAACTTTTTTATTCTACAGAAGAGTTAAATACTGCAAAATAGAGCTTCTTGAACAGTTTCATTTTATTTAAAGACTTCCTTCTTGTACCAGAAAAAGAAATGTATGTAGGCACGGATGGTCACTTGCTATAGACATGAATACGAAGCTACAGAGGGCAAGAAAGATTATAATGAGAAAAAGCTTTTGAAATAAATGAGTGTGGAAAACTGGGGCAGTCACAAATCATGAATTTTCTGTTGGACTGATGTGCATTGATTTATATATTAGGAAATATTACTTGCACCTCTAGAGAAGAACAATTTAATATGAGTTGCAATGGATGTAGCTTAATTAGGGAAATACAGATAGGATTTTTTTTCTAGACAGAAGCTTAAGGGAGCTCAGGAAGGTAGAAGGAAATATTTATTAATATCATTAAAGCTTTCATAATCACTTATAGATGACTAAAAGCCTCTGGGTGGAATGAAGTTTGGGGTCTTACTACAACATAGGAAATGACATAATGGATAACATTAATACTTATCTCCTGTATTTTATCCTGAGCCGATGCCTAGTTCAGGTACCTTGAACATGAAGATAAATCAGACCTATACAAGGGAAATTTCTTCCTGACCCCGAAGTAATTATTGCTGCTACAATTTTAAAATCACCCCTTTACACATTTATCCTGCAATTACCAGAGAAACCTTATGGAGTTACGTGACCTATTAAATTTCATTAGATCTTTTTAACTAATCTTTTCTTGGCTATTGCTTTATTTCCTTTATATTCTATATTGCATGTAGTCCTTCTTGGACGGTGAAAAATAAAAAATCAGAGAGGTTTTCTAACCGTACAACTTTCAAACTAACTAACTTTCAAATGACTTTCATCTGCTGCCATGATATCAATGGTGAGATCTATTAATGACATATTTATGTTGAAATATATATACACCATTACTATAGATATAAGTATATACTTCCTATGTATGTATATAGCATCCTTTTTTTTAAGAAAATTATATTAGAAATGAAAGGTCCATTATTGAAAAACCTGTATTACTCCAATTTCTTGCATTATATGTGGAACATAAAGCCACTGAGCTGATAAAATGATTTGAATCATCTTCTTTTCCTAAATGAAGAAATAATGGTAAAACAATGGGAAATAATTATCCATGATGCAATAAATCTCATTGACTTTTAATCTGCATCCTTTCTTCCAATAAATGTATTCCATTTTCCAAATCAGCAGAATAAAAGAGGACCTATCTTAACTGCTCTAATTTTAAGGCTATGCTTAGATGAAGATAACATTGTTTTAGTATCCTTGTATGCATCATCAGCAAACTCCCAATAAAGGCCTCGAGGCATTTTGGAGACAGATTCTCTTCTCATTTACATCACAGCAAACTCCATTCATGAAAATTTTGAAAGGAAATTTAGCCCAGTGAGTGTAAATCCAGTTTATGAAAGGCTGTTAAACCTGACAATATGAATTTACTTCAGGATGAAACTCATTAGATGCTATTTCAACCTGATATGAACTATTTATAAATGAGGTTTTATCTCTTTGTGGTTTATTGCTTATTTTAGAAAATTTCACTTTAATATGGATGGCTACTCTAAAGCTATTCATTTAGAGCAAGACAAGAAAGTCGTGTCTGTCTTCTGTCACACTCTGGCAAAGGATACTCTGCAAAGCAAGTCTGAGGAACAGCAAGAAATACCATAAATGCTCATTCATTCTCCGAGAATATGGTATGAAATGCAAAGTTATTCCAATCTATTCTTTGTTCAGTTCAGCATAAACTTTTTTATTAAGTCAAATTATCTTTGATACACTTCTTGGAGGTTGGATGCATTCTATCTAGTTTTAGACTAGGACTGGAACTTCTACACAGCTAAGCTTTAGAATCCCTTCCTTTAACAGAGAGAGGGACAGGTACTTCCTAGAGATGCTGGTTGACCCTGTCTTAAATGGTTTTTTTTTAGGAGGGTCTGTACTGCCTGCTAGAGGTGTCTGTTTCTCTCCACTGTGTGCCTAGACAAGTGGTTTAGATTACACACCTAACTAAAGTCAAGTGAGATTAATCCAACTGTTAACATATTTTTTTCCCTGAACTTTCAGTCTGCAGCAGTTGGAGGTTACATCAGAAACATGAAATTCATCTAGAAGAAAAACAAAAAGATCTGTGACGTGCACATGATTGCAAAGAACAGACATGAGAAATTAAATTAAAAGATCTTTAAAAGACTCTCAAGATTTCAAAGTTAGTCTTAGAGTTAATTTATTTTAGAAAGCAAATGAGAATACGTTTTAAAAATCCTCAAGATTTCTAAGTTAGTCTTACAGTTAATTTGGGTTTGCTCTCTGGAGCTTGATTTTCAAAAGAGGATTTTCAATAGGATTAACATGTGGGATTGACAGGATAACAGCTTCCAACCACAATATTCTAGTAGCTAAATGCTGGGGGATTCACTCAGTCTTTCTCTTTTGTTTTGCTGGAATATCACAGCACAGAATAATGAGAGAGTAAGATTGTGCTGGATAATTAACCCTGGCAATCTAGTAGATTCAGGAAGACTACAGATCCTCTCTCTGTTACCTTTATCACCATCTAAAATCATTGATTTAACCCAGAGCTTGTTTGGTTTTTTCCCCGTAGTCACTTAATGTGCCACTAATCATAGAATCATAGAATTGTTTAGGTTGGAAGAGACCTTTAAGATCATCGAGTCCAACCGTTTTAATAGCAGCAGAACACAAGAACTGACAGAAAAGAGTGTGAAAGGGGATTTATATGCCTGTAATTCATGTCACTGAAAGCACACTAGAGGCTCAAGAGCTTCTCTTAAGGACAGATACAATTGTATGTGTAACAGTGTAATTGACCACACATTTGCCCTTGTTTAATAAATTTGGATAGGCCCAGAATAGCACATTTGACTGAATGTACACGATGGAGTAATTACATTGAAGAGACTAAATGTAAGTCAGAGCTGGGAAGTATGAACACAGAGCATTTAATTAGACTGTAAGCAAACACATTAAAGCCTGTCAAGAATGTGAAGGTGAACACTGTGTGATTCAGCAGGACAGTGAAATTGCAAATGGAAAGCATAGAGGATGCACAGCTTTCCAACAATGCAAGAGAAGGGTTTTTAACAATATAACCTCTTGGGATCAAAACTGTGCATCAGATCAACCTCTGGATAAATTATATATTCCACATTTATCTACAGTCTTGCTAGTTAAAAACTTTGTCTCTAACATTACTGGAAAATCACAATCTCGTTTTGTTTGCCATTTAGTAAAATTATGTCGTTTTCAAGATGCCGTTGCTCTGTTGTGTTTGTGTTTTGCTTGGTTGAGATTCACCCAGCCTGAATTCCAGGAATCCTGCGATTGAGTCGCTCCCTACTTAAAGCTTAACACTGTGGACTACTTTTCTTCCGTCTCATGCGACAGCAGACAAGATGTATAGATGTCTGTGTCTTTAGAGAGCATGAATGCCAGAACTTCTCATTGCCTTAAGTTACGCTCTGCTCTTCCTATCGGTTTTCCCTTCTGAATCTGAATTATAGACTTTTCCTGTTTTAGGGCCAAGTACAGAAAGTTAAAGGGAGGAAGGAGGAAGGGTGAAGCTACAGCTGCAGGTGATGGGTCTGGAGGGAAATAAGAGTAACCTACCAGTGCAACATATCAGAAAAGATAAAATGAGAAAGACTGAGTAAGACACAAGTAAAGACCATTTCAGTGGATTAAGTACTAAAACGAGATCAGGGTTCAGCCATAACCTCACTTTGGGGATAATCTTTAATTGGCTCTCTGTTTTGCCCTACTAACCTCTAAATCTGTCAGCAATGTCCGTAATACTTTCCAAAAACTTAATTTTTCTCTACTGATAATACCAAAATTCTGCTTGTGCCTTACTTAGCTTCATGATCTGTAGCTTTACTGCTCTCAAGTCCAAATATTGCTGCTAAATTAATCTTTTTCATTACTTTGTTGGTTGTAGAGTTGGTTGGGGAAAAAATAAAAAGAAGGGGAAGGAAGCCATTCATCAACAAAGTCAGGTTACCACAAACCTCCATAGAATCATAGAATGGTTTGGGTTGGAAGGTACCTTAAAGATCATCTAGTTCCAACCCCCTGCCATGGGCAGAGACACCTTCTCCAGCCATCTTGCATCATGAAATCCATAGGTCCATTGAATGATGGCAGACGGGATCTGGCCAGAGTCAAATCCAGGAAGATTATGGGAACCCTGTGGTGTAAGGAAAATGGATTTCAGTTGCAAAGTGACACCTAACCATCTTCTCAATTCTTAGATAGCCACAAGATCATTGAAGTCTTTAATATTTCATAAATAACACAAACTCAAAAGAACTCAACAGACACTTCTCACAGATTTAGATCTTTCCCAATGACAATTTTCTGCTGAAACAACTCTCACACAAAATGTAAGACTGAATCACCTATTCTCCTCTTTAAGATATGGGATTAAAAACTCAGCAGATCTGAGTCCTGGTCCTCAATTCTGCCACTGACAAACTGTGAATCTTCAGAACCGTCACCTCACATCTCTGAACTGCTTTTTCATTTCCGTTAGTCTGTCTTCTCTACAAGACTGAAACTGTCTGCAGCAGTGCCCTACTGAAAATGCCTTATGCATGTAGACGATGATCTCTAGTGGGCACTTACGTGTAGCATAATGAACTAATGAAAAGTGCTCCTCGGCTATCTTGTTTCTAGGAGCTCTTGAGTACCCATTTTCAGCCCCAGTTTCCCTGTGAACCTTGGTTTAAAGGGGCTGGGGTAATTAATTGCTTAGTCACATGTAAAGTTACATCCAAACAATGACATCTGGGTGCATTTTTCTGAGCTGCCCTTTATCAACAACATTGTAAACAATATTCTGTGCAAGTTAAACCAATTGTCTTCAGATTAATCCTGTTTGGGTTATGTTTCATTGTGAGGTCTTTTCTTCCAAAGAAAAGGTATTTCTCCAGTTGCAAACACCAGACTGGAGAAAACAGGCACTTTGAACTAAGCCAATAGTCAAATGTCTCATTTTTTCCTAACGATAAAATCTATCAAATGTGTTGTTTTCTCCTGGTAATTAATTTAATTATTATTGTAAAATGTTTAGTCAGATTTATGAAATTGTATACTTTGCCAGGAGGTTTAATGGTTTAAGAGTTACTTTCTGGAGGTTATTGTAAATATACAGTCAATAACATTCATGCCCGTATAAACAATATTGATTTCAGCCTCTCACTGTGGTAAACTATTCTAAATCCTCTTTTTTATATATATAGTAACATAATAACTCTTAAGACTTTCATAAAAGCAAATAGAAGCAAAACATAACTCTACTTAAAAAATGAGTGCCTTTATATATCTTAGCAGTCTGGAACATAATGTTTGGGTATTGTGAGAGGAAGAAACACTGGGAAAGGAAAGGACTATGTAATTTAAAGGATAATTCTGGAATGAGGATCACATATCTTTTGTAAACCTACTTATTTTGACCCTGCAGTGCCTCTGTGATTCCTTCACAGCCGGAGCTGTAGTAGAGGGTGAAAGACACAACACGCAATTAATTGTCAGTTATCTCTTGTAGGATTATCTGGATTGCATGCAGTTACTTACAGATGTCATGGTGCAGAGGTATCACAACTGGATAATTAAGGTGTTACTGGCTTGATGACTGTGGTTAATCATGGCTAAGTTTATGGATAGTTTGGGGGGACTGGCAAAGCAGCATGAAGAATTAAATTTCAGATGCATCATCTAGGTTAAAAAAATAAAATTTTTCTTTTAGCACACCTTGTATCTAATCCTTGCCTTGATGATAGCCAGGAAACCAAGCCCATCGAACAGTTAAATGTCAGCAACAGAAGACATCTCCCACCTTAGATTTTCTCCTGAACACAGAAAAGCAAACTGGGATTCTTCCATGGGAGGAAGCCCTTCCAACACAGCACTGAGTCCCTTTCTCAGAACCTGTAGAATCATCCTTCGGTGACCACCTCTCCAGACCACAAAGCTCCCAGTAAACTAGGGTGTGGATAAGTCAGACCTGTTTATAGGTTTAGCCCAGGCCAGAGATGAGATGAAAAGCTGATGTGTTTTTCCGAGTACAAGGTAGGAGTGGCAGAAACCTGGATATCCATACTACCCTTGCAAGATCTCAGGGATTTTTTTCTTGTGCCCTGTGGTAGTCACATATTCCTGCAAAGTAAGGGTACTTCATCTACCTCCATCTCTGATTTGGTAGGTCAAACAGCACTAAGGGACAGAACTTGACATGAACTACAGGACCCTGGCATCACAGCTAAATCTGCTCTAAATATGTGTGGACAGTGGGTCAGGTGGTGATGGGGACTGGCAGTTCGTGAAAGATTATGAGCCAAGTGCAGGCAACTTAGTTTATTAAGAAGTTCAATTTATAGCTGTCTCCTGTATAGGTCAGAAGGAAAGGATGGGGGACATATTTTCCAGAGACAACAAACCATGTCTGCATAATTTCATAGAATCATAGAATCATAGAATTGTTCTGGTTGGAAGAGACCTCCAAGATCATCGGGTCCAACCATTAACCTATCACTACCAAGTCCCCCACTAAATCATATCCCTTACGGCCTCATCTAAATGCCTTTTGAATACCCCCGAGATGGGGACTCCACCACCTCCCTGGGCAGCCTGTTCCAATGCCTGACAACCCTTTCGGTAAAGAAGTTTTTACGAATGTCCAATCTAAACCTCCCTGGCGCAACTTGAGGCCATTTCCTCTTGTTTTGTTGTCTGTTACTAGGGAGAAGAGACCAACCCCCATCTCTACAACCTCCTTTCAGGTAGTTGTAGAGAGCAATAAGGTCTCCCCTCCCTCCTTTTCTCCAGGCTAAACATCCCAGTTCCCTCAGCCGCTCCTCATAGGACTTGTGTTCCAGACCCTTCACCAGCCTCGTTGCCCGTCTCTGGACACGCTCCAGCACCTCAATGTCTTTCTTGGAGTGAGGGGCCCAAAACTGAACACAGTACTCGAGGTGCGGCCTCACCAGGGCTGAGTACAGGGAGACGATCACCTCCCTACTCCTGCTGGCCACACTATTTCTGATACAGGCCAGGATGCCGTTGGCCTTCTTGGCCACCTGGGCACACTGCTGGCTCATATTCAGCCGGCCGTCAACCAACACCCCCCAGGTCCTTTTCCACCGGGCAGCTTTCCAGCCACTCCCCCCCAAGCCTGTAGCGTTGCCTGGGGTTGTTGTGACCCAAGTGCAGGACCCGGCACTTGGCCTTGTTGAACCTCATACAATTGGCCTCGGCCCATCGATCCAGCCTGTCCAGGTCCCGCTGTAGCGCCTGCCTGCCCTCCAGCAGATCAACACTCCCTCCCAACTTGGTGTCATCTGCAAACTTACTGAGGGTGCACTCGATCCCCTCGTCCAGATCATTGATAAAGATATTGACAGAACTGGCCCCAGTACTGAGCCCTGGGGAACACCACTTGTGACCGGCCTCCAACCAGATTTAACTCCATTCACCACAACTCTTTGGGCCCGGCCATCCAGCCAGTTTCCTACCCAGCGCAGAGTAGCCCATCCAAGCCATGGGTAGCCAACTTCTCCAAGAGAATGCTGTGGGAGACGGTGTCAAAGGCTTTACTAAAGTCCAGGTACACAACGTCCACAGCCTTTCCCTCATCCACTAAGCGGGTCACCATGTCGTAGAAGGAGATCAGGTTGGTCAGACAGGACCTGCCTTTCATAAACCCGTGCTGACTGGGCCCGATCACCCGGTTGTCCTGTATGTGCCGCATGATGGCACTCAAGATGATCTGCTCCATAACCTTCCCGGGCACCGAGGTCAGGCTGACAGGCCTGTAGTTGCCCGGATCCTCCTTCCGGCCCTTCTTAGATGGGCATCACATTTGCCAGCTTCCAGTCAACTGGGACCTCCCCAGTTAGCCAGGACTGCTGGTAAATGATGGAGAGTGGCTTGATGAGCACTTCTGCCAGCTCTTTCAGCACCCTTGGGTGGATCCCATCCGGCCCCATAGACTTGTGCGTGTCTAGGTGGCGTAGCAGGTCACTGACCATTTCCCCTTGGACTTCGGGGTTTACATTCTGCTCCCCATCCCTGTCTTCCTGCTCAGGGGGCTGGGTGCCCAGAGAGCAACTTCCCTTGCTGTTGAAGACTGAGGCAAAGAAGGCATTTAGCACCTCAGCCTTTTCCTCATCCCTTGACACTAAGTTTCCCTCCGCATCAATAGAGGAGGGAGATTCTCCTTAGCCCCCTTTTATTGTTAATGTATTTGTAGAAAGACTTTTTGTTGTCTTTTACGGCAGTAGCCAGACTAAGTTCTAGCTGGGCCTTGGCCCTTCTAATTTTCTCCCTGCATGACCTCACAACATCCTTGTAGTCCTCCTGAGTTGCCTGCCCCTTCCTCCAAAGGTGGTAGACTCTCTTTTTTTCCTAAGTTCCAGCCGGAGCTCTCTGCTCAGCCAGGCCGGTCTTCTTCCCCGCCGGCTCATCTTTCGGCTCACGGGGACGGCCTGCTCCTGCGCCTTTAAGATTTCCCTCTTGAAGAATGTCCAGCCTTCCTGGACGCCTTTGCCCTTTGACTACTGATAATTTTGAGATTAAAAATAGAGTTAGAGATGGGAAATAAGGACCTGTATCTCTTACTGGTCACTTCTGAAGCGTCAGTGTAAGTCCAGCTCATAGCAACTAAAAATATTTTGTATTGATTTTATAGTCACCTGTAAGTGGTATGAAACATGAAGAAGAGCTGACCTGCCAACATGTTCTGGGTTTGTTTTGTTTTTCTTGGATACTGTGCAGCCCACCAGACTAGACTGTAGATTGATTTCTGCTGAGGTCCCTAGTTTATATAAGGTTTTTCAATAGGTATTGGATACCTGTCTGTGGTTAATGGTAGAGTTAAAGCTTATAAGAAAAGGAATTGGGTTGCTGATTTCAGGCCGATATTTCCAGCAGGGAACAGAGTGAGCTTTGTTTCCTGAAAGTGCAGGCCTTGCAAAAGTAGTTATCGTTAGAACTTTTAAAGGTCAGTATTTGAGTAAGATTTCGAAGTAGAAATATTGAAGGGTTTACTCTATTGCATTTAGGATATAGGTTAAAAATAGCTGTGTCCAACCAAAAAATAAACCTGGAATAAGGGCTAGTCTCACTTAAAATGTACAGCTTTTTCTTAAGGTTTGGAAACAAAGATTGAAGATGAGTGTATTTGCATAGTTGAAACTAATTTCACAGGCCTTGATGACTTGTTTTAGCTGAGGCCTCACATTTCAACTGGGTTTGTTCTGCAGGTATTAGTCACCCAGCTGTTTAGTCCCCTCGCTGTTCTTAGTTTGTTATAGTCCTTTCTGTAGAGTTATTGTTAACAGGTTTAGAAATAGAAGACATGAGAAAACTAAACTATTTCTGGATCTCTATTGACCGTTGGCACAAACTGAGGTTGGTCTCTGTTGACAACACTGGTTTATTTGTAGTCTTTCTGCAATTCCTGTGCGACAGTAAGGATTTTCCTGTATCCAGAGCCTCATTAGGTGTAGGATTTCAAAATAAGACTCCACTGATCATGGACAGTTGTAGAGAGATTACTGGGCTCTGCTGAAGTTTATTGATGTATCCTAATCCTGGCTTCTTACTCTTCTGTAAGCCAGTTTAACTCATTCATCCAGAAAGAATTGTCATCCACTTGGGACCGTGTTTGTATTCTGTTGACTTCCTGAATATCTGACAAGTGACAGAGCCAGCTGAAGACCAAAAGCAACAGTGGATAAGGTAACTGAGAGAGGAATAGGCCTCCTTCTCCTCAGCCATGGCAGCAAGCTGTTATGTCAGCTTTAAAGACTTAATGGGCTACAGTACAGATTTGCATTAGGGCTGCAAAGGGATAAACTGGTGCAAAAAAAAATTTTAGGAATGTAATTAACACATCCTGCATGGCCTAGAGTTCTTTCAGTTGAAGGCTGCTCTCTGGACACATTCCCTCTTATATCCTTAGTTTTTCTGCTGTTTTGGAAAGCCTCTTCCAAACTTTACCACTATTTTCTTGGCTAACTAAAAATAGTGCCCTATACTAGAGGATCTGGATATGGATTTAAAGAAGGACATTTGTGCACTCTATGTACATTTGACTAAAGTCATTTCACTTTTTCTTACTTTCTTCAGGAGGAAGGAGAGGAGTTTTTTTCTTGCTTAAGGTACAATTTCAACAAAAATGCTGAATGCATTTTTATCACCATTATTTTCCTCCAAAACAAATAATCTATCTCAGTCTAATTAAATTACTTAAAACTCATGGTCAAAGAATGTCTGTTCCTATGTTACTAACCAGCAGGTCCATCAAGTGCCAACACTGGCTGCTGACCCATGCAACTGACCCCCTTGTGTCTTTCTACATCTTGGGTGAGAGGTCACGTATATAACCAGCCCAGTGATGTAGTTATTCCCCAGCTCTATCTGCCATGCAAGATGCGGAGAAGCATCCCTTAGCCTGCAGTCAAGGGATGTACAACTCACCGGTTTAAGAGGCCTTATTTGTTGACATGTTCTTGTGGTGGGTTGACCCTGGCTGGACGCCAGGTGCCCACCAAAGCCACTCTGTCACTCCCCTCCTCAGCTGGGCAGGGGAGAGAAAATATAACAAAAGGCTTGTGGGCTGAGATAAGGACAGGGGGAGATCACTCACCAATTACTGTCACGGGCAAAACAGACTCAACTTGAGGAAATTAATTTAGTTTATTACCAATCAAATCAAGTAGGGTAATGAGAAATAAAACCAAATTTTAAACACCTTCCCCCCCCCCCTCCCTTCTTCCCAGGGCTCAACTTCACGCCCCATTCTCTCCTCCCCCCCTCCCCCCGAGCGGCGCAGGGGGACGGGAATGGGGGTTGTGGTCAGTTCATCACACTCATCTCTGCCGCTCCTTCCTCCACAGGAGGACTCCTCACACTCTGCCCCCTGCTCCAGCGTGGGGTCCCTCCCACAGGAGACAGTCCTCCACGGACTTCTCCATGTGAGTCCTTCCCACGGGCTACAGTTCTTCAGAACTGCTCCAGCGTGGGTCCCTCCCACAGGGTGCAGTCCTCAGAACAGACTGTTCCAGTGTGGGTCCTCCGTGGGGTCACATCCTGCCAGCAAACCTGCTCCAGCCTGGGCTCCTCACCATGGTCTTCCCCACGGGCTGTAGGGAAATATCTCCTCCAGCACCTGGAGCACCTCCTCCCCCTCCTTCTTCACTGACCTGGGTGTCTGCAGAGGTGTTGCTCTCACATCTCACTCCTCCTTCGCTGCTGTTTTTTCAACAGCAGTTTTCTTCCCCTTCTTAAATACGTTATCGCAGAGGTTCTACCACCATCACTGATGGGCTCGGCCTTGGCCAGCGGCAGGTCTGTCTTGGAGCCGGCTGGCATTGGCTCTATCATCGGACATGGGGAAGCTTCCAGCAGCTTCTCACAGAAGCCACCCCTGTAGCCCCTCCGCTACCAAAACCTGGCCACGCAACCCAATACAGTTCTTTACATTTACCACAGCCTCACCTCCATGCAATTTGTCACAGTGTGTCCCCTGAGTATATGGTAGTAAGTATTTCTTTCACTATGTTGCGATGCCTGCCCACATAGAGACATCTTCATTACGTAATAGATCAGACATCTAATATGCTGAGGTCCAGCAGATTTTGAAACAGTCTAATGCTGGAGACGTTGCTTCACTGAACTTTTAATCTACAGTTATATGGTGAGTGGGGAAATTGGCGGTGGTAAAGCTTCATCACCAACAGGTAAACATTCCTTTGTTTGAAAGTTGTATTTTGAATTGCCATGGGGAACCTGTTCATATTTTGAGCTAATTGCAGTGGCCTGAATGTTAAAAAATCCAGATCAACTAGACCTACAGCTGTGCAGAATTGGCTGCAATAGTCTTCACATGTATTTTTTGAAGAAGTCCTCTAAATCACAGTGTCTCCTCTCTGAAGGAGAAACCTGGATCATGCTCAGTGTATCCTCAAAGCCTATGTGAACCAGGCCATGCAAAACTATCAGCATGTTGTTTACATTGCAGTAGCTGCTACTTTTATTTTGTAAACCACAGCAGGAATTTCTTTTATTTCCAGGGATACTTCATTTCCTAATCCACTTTCCATAGCTCCAAGATGAAAATGATGCAAAGAAAAAGACCACAAAGCAAACCAGTCCCACTAATCACAATGGAGACTAGGAGAGAACAAGAACTGATATGTCACAAAGTAAAAGCAATCTGGCATTGTCTCGTACAATTCTTATAAAATTCTAACTTTCACCACATGTCACATGCCTGTATTTCAGCTGGATTCGAAGAAAAGCCTCTTGTGGAGGAACTGAAGGCGGCATGTCTCAAACTGTTTTCCACAGAAGAACGGAATGTGATATACTCTGCTGCAGCATGAGCGTATATCCTGAATTTATATTTGGACCTATGATAGAGGACATTTTGTATATCCAGTCACATGCCATGATAAGGCTTCAAACGTGCAAAGAGCACTCATGATATGTGGCATCCTTATAGAAAATGAGTTCTGTAAGGTGCTAAAAATTAATCACTTCAAAATAACAACATGCAAAGATAACTTCAAAAATCTCTTGCTTTTTGAAATTCGTGACTGTGTATTTTTTAGCATATTATCCCATTTACTGAATATTTTCCCATTTATGTAAGGCAGCTGTACTGGTTCATTCAGAGTTCATCAGCAGTGCCCATAACGGATGACTGTCTCTGAGGAGCAGTGTGTAGAGGGTGCTTGTGGAATGGGCTGTGGGATTGCCTTACTTCTCTCTCCTGTGGCACGAGACAACCCTGCACACATGTACATTGAGTTTGCCGGGCTGCAGTCCATTTTTTCTGCTTCCCCGAAATCTCTTGAGGTTCTGGCTGTGCTTTTCCTCTCACCTTTCATCCCATGCTCTCTATAATCTCTGGCTCTCCTCAGCCTACCCTTCCTGGCCTTACTCAAGCCAGACATCCATTGCTCCAGGAAAAGGAAGGCTGCGGGCATGATCCAGGCATGTGGTACATTTCTGTTCCTGTGTCTTGCCATGTTGCCAGGCAGAACATGGACAGGGAGCTTCTACCAGCTCCTTGGATGCCTTCAGAGAGAAGGAAATGGTGTCAGGACATCCCACTCTTTGTCCCCCTCAACTGTGGGGTTTTTTTTGCACTTTTGACCCTGTGACTTTCACCACCATCATTCACGGCTCCTCAGAATTATTTCGTTCTGCTCAGATTCTTTTATGTAGACCCTTTCTTTTGGTTTTGTTAGGGAGGAGCTTATGCCTTTCCAAAAGAAGATAACGTGAAGGAGCAGTGATCCTAAATCAATGTCTAGACATCTGTAAGAAAACAGCGTGTGTATCTGATTGCTCCTCTAACACTGTCTCATCTTCCAACTATTTTCAGCACAAGGGAGTTTCTGAACTGGATGTCGTTCTGTGTATTTTATAATCTTTCAAGAATTTAATTTCCATGTGCTTGTCCAGTCGGCTCTTAAACCATGTAAAATTTGGCTGTACACAGCATTCTTTCCACAGGGAGGGTCCACAGCGCTAGCACATGTCTGTGTAAACCACTGCTTTTTTGTTGTTTTGAAAATATTTCTAATATTTTGTGGCAATCCACAGTTCTTTCTTTAGAGAGTGATAAATAATTGAGGTCATATCTACCCTCTCCATGCCAGTATAATTTTATAGAAGCTTATCATATCTCCTCTGAGTCTTGAGCTTTGAGGACTAAGAAATCCTCATCTACTCAGCTGCTACCTGTAGAAAAGCCTTCTATATCTTTTAAACCCTTTTTGCCTTTCTCTCAGCTCTTTCCTATTCCCCTTTTTAGGATGAGGGGGAAAGCACCACACAGAATGTTCCAAGGGCTTGCAAACCAGAATTGAGCTAACTGTACCAACAGCTACTGTCTTGTTCAGTCTTTGTGACCCGCAATGGAAGAGATAGATGAATCTCGCATGGAAACTTTTTCCTTCTCTCAATTTGTATTCCTCTTTCCTACATTTTATTTTCACCATGACCAAAGCTGCCAAACAAGCAGTCACAGACCTCAAAGGACGGGGAGGACAAACCCTGAGGTGTAAATGGAAGTCGAAGTTGAAAGCCCAGATGTGCAAACTGCAGCAGTTATGACCTCAAAAACCTTGGGAACTACCATGTTACAGAAAAAAAACACACTGAAAATGCCTTGGATTTTACACATGGAAAGAAAATGGATGCAATCACTGATATCAAAATGAAGTGCAAGTGGACAGAAAATGTGTGAAGATGAAGGGGAAAAACTCACCAGGGGTTTGTTGAGTTTACAGTTTGACGGTAAAATTACTGAGCATTCTTCACAAGATAAAGAGCAATAAAAGTCTCAAAGGCACCTACAGTCCCATTAACACTAAGCTAAAAATAGTTCAAGGAACTAGTCATATAAATAGACATATTTGCAAGAAAGAAACACGAAAGCTACCCAGAAGACACGTTTCTGGCCAAAAATGTTTCAGCTGTTTGACTGAATGACTAATTGTTTCTCAATTACTGCATCCTGCATTAGGATCATCTGTTCTGTTCACATTTCCACATATGCAGTTTCCACAGTATTGTACGGGTTGGGGAGCGAGAGATTTTCTACAGAACTCAAAACAATATTTGGTTTTGACCCATGTGGGGTATGTCAGACACTGTAAATAGTATCAGAACCCACTAAGCTAAGAAAAACAATCATCTTTTACTGTTGACACAACTGTGTTACTAATTTCAACACTCACATGGTATCTACCATTACAGGCCGACGGGCCCTCTCCTGCAAGATTTAACAGATTTAACAATATGCATATAATCCCCCTAACTACTGTAATTATTCATATGTTTAAACTAATGCATGTGTAAAACACATGTGCAGAGTGAAGACAGCTGTCATTTATTTTTTTAATTTCAAAGTCATAGCCTAAATACTGGGAACAGAGATTTCATAAGCTCAATTTTCACATTAACGATTGTTCTTTATTTTCATAGTCTGGAGAGGAATAAAGCAAATATTTTAGTTTGGGGGGGAGCTGAAATCCATCTGTGACTGGGAAATAACATTGCACTGCCTTACCATCAGAGCAACTTCCCCGGAGTCTGTTGTTGGAACTGACAGCAGAGTTGAGCTGATGGTACTTGCAGTACACAGAATGACAAACACTACTTGCTTAGCAACTGTACAGGCCCGTTTACTTATGAGTAATGCTGAAGCAAAGCCTAATTCTCATTTTCCCCACCCCTCCAGCAGTATGCACTCTGCTCAGTATCTGACCTGTGGAGGCCACGTCCTCTCTCTTGCCAGTTTCCTATCATGCCAGATTTGCTGCCATGATCTTTATCCCACACCCAGCTCATGAAAATGGAACAGGCAAGATGCAGAAATACATGTCATATTTGGGTCTCACCTGAAAAGGGACTAAGAATGACTGAGATATAGGATTTCCACTACTAGAGAATATATTAAACTCTCAAATGCGATATGTAACTTTTCACATCAGGTTTGAATGCAGCTGATGGAAGTGATGAACCATTCCGCTCAACTCTACCAGTGATGTATCCCACTGTAAATCAGAAACTTCACCACAGAGTTAGTTGTGTAAAACCCATGAAAGTAAGTGAAAGCTCAGACATGTGGAATGCAAATTGCTCACCCTCCGATGAGCCTGTTATTCACTTGATTGATTTTAAATGGCTGTATAAGTGTTCTCATACATGTTGAACCTGTATAAAAAAATTAATAACTCCCAGTGGGATTTTCTGGTATTACACTCTGAAATTGAACTTAACTTGAACAACAGAGTTTAAATACCTTGAGATGTAGTTCATCATAGCATGATTTTAATTTCCGATCAGAACTATAAAAGCCGCAGAAAAATGTGGGTGACACAGTCATTTTGAGCAGTGTCTCATCCAGGGTGTGAGCCAAATTCTTATTCCCAGTATTATTCCACTGACTTCCATCTGATATAAACCCTGGCGTGGTTGTTTCAAGCAAATCAATACATGTATTCTGGATTTTAGATTCCTGACAATGAGCATAACCACGCCACCATTTTGTATCTCTTGGCACAGTGGATATTGTTAAATACCTTGTCTTTTTGTTACGTAACCTTGGAAAGGAGAATGCTTGAACTTCTCCATTGTCACTCTCTGTATATGATTTACTTCAATGTCTGGATTTGATCATTAAAGGCCTTAAATAGAAGATTACTGCCACTTACTCTTTCTTCTTTATAAACCTGATGTTCTATGTGTCATTGAGCCTCACTAAATCTGATTGTATTTTGGTCTTCTACTATACTGATCTTGGTCAAAATACCTCTTGGTACAGTGCATCTCCAGCATGTAGCTCATCTCCACTTGAACTAAGTTTATTCCAATTTAAGTAGAACGTGTTATTCTGTTGCACATTTAAACAATAAATGGATTTTTTTGTAATTTCATTCAACTTTCATGCTTCAGTTCTTATCCTTTAGGACATAACTGAAACTGAGCTTATAAACCAAAGTCAATATTTGGAAGTAAAGTCCAGAAGTTACCAAACAAATCTGTCATTTGATGCCTGTGAAATTAGAAGCTTGGTAAGATGAAGTTAAATTGAAGCCATTTCCTGTACACAGAAACACAGGAGGTCTGGGCTTCTCTCACTTCTTCTCTATCAATACCTTAATTCAAACCCAGCAGAGCTGATGGCAGACTGGCACCACATGCTAGTTTATTCAGTTTTTAACATATAAGTCACTTTTGTTTTGCTGCTCACAGCCATCCAAGCATTTTCACCATGTTGTGTTGACTAACACTAGAGGAGAGGGGAAAACAAAACACACAAAAAAAAAAAAAAAAAAAGGAAAAGGAGGAGGGAGGTTACAGGTGAGTTGGAATATTTTTAAAGCAGATTGCAATTACTGTCTCAGATTTTTCTAACTTTGCTAACCTGAGCAAAGAAGGTCATAAGGCTCTCAGACTTGCCTCTGAGCCTATCTTTTTCAAAGTCAGAGATACACACAAAGAACTTTCCACTGTGTACCCTATGGGAAAAGTACAATAGAGGGGTCAGTGTGTGAGTGAGCACAATTTGAAGAGCTTGCAGGGGAGAATATTCATTGAATAGAGAGTCAAAAGCTCATCATTTAACAAGTATTAAACTCAAAGTAAGAATCGTCAGCTGTTGGAAGAACTTACCCCAGTGGTATTCTCTCTCTTGGACAATTAGGTCTCGCCGCTTCAGCCATCTCACAAGAAGCAGGTACCTGATTCTGATGCAGGAATTTGATTCCTCTGTTATTTAGCTAACTTTCCGAAATAGCTTCAACGATACAGTTGTTATTTCATTTTCTAATATACCTCATCATTTTCTTGAGCTACCAACTGAACATAATTATATCTCTAAGTAAATGACTCGGTGTCTGCCACCAATCACAGGATAACATGGATCTTCTGTTTCTGATCTATGAAACAGTAAGTTTTTATTTAGAAAAGTGGTTTTAATTTGTGCAGACACTACGTAAGACTATACATATGGAACGTATTTGTTGGGGGATGGAGACTTGGTTTATTGTTATTTTTTAGATTAAGATAAATCAGAAGTGAATAAAAAGTAAAAAAAAAAAACCTAAAACCAAAAAAGATAGTGTCCTTGAACCTCAGAACATATTGTTAGTCTAAATTGTTTTATGCATATGACAAGAATAGAATCATAGAATCATAGAATGGTTTGGGTTGGAAGGGACCTTTAAAGGCCATCTAGTCCAACCCCCCTGCCATGAGCAGGGGCATCCTCAACTAGATCAGGTTGCCCAGAGCCCCGTCCAGCCTGACCTGGAATGTTGCCAGGGATGGGGCTTCTACCACCTCTCTGGGCAACCTGTGCCAGTGCTTCACCACCCGCATTGTGAAAAACTTCTTCCTTATGTCTAGTCTAAATCTCCCCTCCTTTAGTTTAAAACCCCTTGTCCTCTCACAGCAGGCCCTGCTAAAAAGTTTTTCCCCCATCTTTCTTATAAGCCCCCTTAAGTATTGAACGGCTGCAATATAACAACATAACATAACATAACATAACATAACATAACATAACATAACATAACATAACATAACCTAACCTAACCTAACCTGAAGAGCTCTGATGTCAGCTGACAGCTGCCAATTGACTCAGGGGGGTTTGAAATCATGACCTTAATAAAAGTCTTTGTATATTATTTACAGTCTTTAATTTAGGACACAGATGAGCCATTTTGCACCTACTGTATTACTGTCATCCCAGGACCATCCCTACTTTGATAAAGAAGCAGTAAATAATCCCTTATTCAGCTGGGAGTGAAGAATAAATGTTTCAAGAATTTAGGGCTGGAAAGAACCCAAAATTTCCAATCTATGAAAACAGGAGGTTTCAGAATGTGGCTTATTCAACACTGGAGTAGGACTACAATAATTTATGAGAAAGACCAACTTGCTTTAAAACAGTTGATTGCACTGTTGTTTAATAATCTGTTCAAGCCACACATATGTGAAGTTCATTACTTTTCTATGCCTGATGAAGAGCATGGACTTAAACATGGCTGGATAAGTTTGCAGGACTGGTTTATGAAGACTGTCACTTTCTTTCCCAGTGAATAGTTCATTCATTTACAAGCCCTGAAGGAGTTTAGGAGAGGAAAAATCAGCCCAGATTAGCCAATAAGTAGAGCACCTCAACCTAGTCAGAATGAGGAGTTTTTACAGGGGACTTCACTTTCTGAGGGCAATGTCATAACTCTAGGGCTCTCCTGAGTAACTTCCCTGCCATTTATATCAAACTCCCACTCTTGCTCTGGTATGTCTGAGCCACCAGCCAGCCAAGGAAACACAAAAGAAACTGCTAAAACATTTCCATCAACGTATGGATCACTCCAGGGCACCCAAGATCTCCATTCTTTTCCACCCACTCAGTATTACCAGCTCCAACTTTAGAAAAATGGTGGTCATTGCCATCAGCGTAAGACAGGATCCAAAAGCACAAAACTAAGAATAGGTCTGCAAGACAGGTAGTGCCTGCTCCTTTTAATCCCTGCTCAGCCACTCTGTTATACCGATTCTACTCTCCCAAGCACACCCTGCGAGCTGCTTTTGCCTCCTCTGCCGCAGTTTCGCCTGGCCACAGGAGGATGACAGCTCCAGCTCTTTTATTCAGGCCACAACAGAACAATAAAGCGACCCCTCAGTCAGCCCATGCCCAGGATCCCGTCATGGACTTACCTGATCCCGCAGCAACTGGCTTTTCCCACCTCACAGCACATCCCTTTCCTCTTGCCACTCCTGCAGCTTTTTGGCTTTTTTGTCTGGTCCAAGTGGAGGCACCAGTTAGAGCACAGCTTTCTTCTGGATACTTCCTCTGGGCCTCCAGGGTAGAGAAGGATCTAGAGGACCAAACAGCAAAGCAGCGATGCTAATCAGAGAGGAGATGAGAGGGGAACTTGCAGTTGGTGTGGCTTAGCCCTGAAGAGGCCCGAGGGCCATGGGGACCAGGCCAGGGCTCCCCGTGCCGTACACCAGCCCGTTCCAGCCGGCTCCATGACAGACCCAGCGCGGCACAGCTGAGCTCACCGGCCGGTTGGTGCCTCTGTGGAAACGTGTTTAAGAAAGGGCAAATATGCTGAAAGAGCAGAGGAGTGAGTTTAAAAAAAAATAAGAAAAGAAAAGAAAAAGTGAGAAACAGCAGTGTAAGCACCTAGGTGAGAGGGGGAGGAGGAGGAGGAGGAAGAGGAGGAGGGGACACTCCAGGCGCCAGAGCAGGTGCTGCCCTGCAGCCTGGGGCCGAGGCCACGGCGGAGCAGATCTCCACACTGCAGCCTGCGGAGGAGCCCACACCGGAGCAGCTGGATATTTCCCGAATGAATTGCAGCCTGCGGGGAGCCCAGGCAGGAGCAGGGGAACAGTGCGAGGAGGAAGGAGCAGCAGAGAGGGGCGGTTAGGTACTGGCCATAACCTCCCTTCCCCATCGCCTTGTGCCATAGCAGGTGGGGGTGCTGGAGGAGTCAGGAGTGAAAGAATGTTCAGCCTGGGAAAAAAGGGAGGGGAAGCTGTTGTTTTTAATTTTTGTCTTAGTTTTCTACTACCCAAATCTATTTTAACTGGCAATACATTAAATTAATTTCCCCAAGACAGGTTTGCCCATGACGGTAACCGGTCGGCAATCTCCCTGTCTTTATCTTGACCCACGAGCGTTTTCATCCTCTGTTCTCCCCCGTCCTGTTGAGGAGAGGGAGGGAGTAATCAGCAAGGTGCGACTGTGGCCCTTAGCCAAGGTTAACCCACCACAACTGTGAATATAGCTCATCGTTTCTAAACCTTGATCATGACTGTCATAGAAATCTTACACAGCAGCACAACATTTTTTATATCTGCATTGCTTTTTGAAGACTGCATATGCAGAGAAATCATGGCAAATTCTGAGCAGCCACTTCTTTTAATGGAGTTAAGCATTATGTATCCATTAAGTACCAGTAACAGTATCCATTAAGATCAACTCTAGCTCAACATAAAAAAAAGTGTTAATCTGAACTACAATAGACACATGGATGGAATAAATTAACATGACTTAAGCATGTGCAACATAGGGCCCCTTATACTGTTGATAGTCTGCTAGAATGGGATTCATTTCACTGAACTTCACCCTTCCATGCTTATATCCCAGTTATGCCCAAGAATCACTCTACATAAAGCACAGGAAAAGAAAAACCACTTCTAAGGTATGACTTGTTTCATCCTAAATCAATGTCTGAAGCAGATCAAATGATTTGTGCCTAAAAAGCACCTGTTTCTCACCCCTGACTTTTGAAATAGGAAGCCTACTTCAGAAAGTGAGAAACTGGCATTATAAGTATCTAAATGAGATGAGGCGAGTCGCACCTCTAATGCCTGCTTGGTCTATTCCGTGCTGATTTACCAATACTTCTAACAGACACATAATGCAACATACTCAGGGTCTCTAGCACAGCCCACAAAATGTAGTACTCTAGGTCATAAAAGATGTGGTCCATGCACAAAATGCACAAAAATCAGTCTTTAGAGCTTGTCATTTGAATGGCACTAAATGCCCTGTGAAGAAGCCCTGCACATCTACTGAGGTATATAGTACTGGTAGGGTAGTAAAATATGAAATTATTGATCAGCAATAAGGGAAAATAGGTTCACAAGTCATACGAGGACTGCGAAACCCCAGCTTGGTACCACAGAAATACAAGACATCAGCTTCACAGACCATGCAGGAATTGAAACAGAACAATCAGGCATTCCTAGTGTGATTAAGTGACTTGATTTCATGTTTTTTAAAAAGCAATCGAGTCAAAATATTATTTTACTGGGTTTGCATCATAGGTCATAAAATAATCACTCATGTGAGGTACTTCAACCTTGAACTGTGTGGATTTGAATCAAGTGTCAACTCTGAGGAAGGACTTTGCTTCAAACTGAATTCAAAACTCTCTCCTTTGCGCTCTTTGTAGCCTTGGGCGACAGACTGGGAAAAGCCAGCTTTCCGTTTAGCCTAGTCCAGTCTAACCCACTGAGCCCTACACTGCGCCTGTCCTCCCCCTCCAAGTGATGTGTGTTGCAACAGGACTGACATTTATCGTGACAGATCTTTTTATAATACTCTTCCTATTGTAAACCAGTATCTTTTCTCAACACTTTCTGATTAACATGAGAACGTCACGCTCGCCTTTGCAAAACAGGAGTTTTATGCACTTCCTTTACATCCCTTGACATTTCTGGGACAAGCCTGGCTCAAAAAATCAGGGCAGGAGGAGAGAAAACAACAGCATAGATGTTAAATTGCCCATGAGTTTAAGGCTCAGAGTCTTGTCTAGACAGTGTTCTAAGTCCTTACCTTAGTTGCATTGTATGATGTGATTAGCAATCTCATTGATTCAAATAATAATAAAAAGAATCACAGAAAGGCGGCAAGATGAAGATTCTCTTACATGGTCCCCTATATAGGAATTAAGAGCGTGCTAAGCCAGCTCTCACGACATAGTCTGCCCAGAGACATCTGAATCACAAAAATTGGCTTATATACTTTGGTAAAACTTAGATTCTTCTGTGATTTTGAGAAGTTACAAAGCGATTAATAAGATATCAGTATTGTATTATTGACATTGACTTAGATTTATAATTTTCTCAGAATTTGAGGGAGGGTTTAAATCTACGTCATGAAAGATTGGAAAAAATCTTCAGTATAAATCTGCCCTGGATTTGATGCAATGTGTGATAATATTTCAATCAGGAAATTCAGAATAGCAGCCATATGCATCTGTATGTGAATCTATAAGGAATTCCATGGATAATGGATGTTTTCTGAGAAGAACTGGTAAGATGATAGTGAAAAGTTTTCCTTTGATGACCTCAGATGAAAATTACCAGAGATCGAGCGCAAACCATCCTAGTTGTGCACTTGACAGCAAATGCCCTTGCGGTGAGGTCTGCGTGGAGCCCATGTAGCACAGAACGCCCGCGACGTCCTTCCTCATCGGTCTGACTTAAGGACATGACTCTTGGCTCATGCCCCGCGTGTTTCTATACTGCTCCGTGATTGACCAGTCGATACGTTTTGAAACCATCATACCCACAGGATCCCAGAGCACCCTCTGACTGGCTCCC
Organism: Phoenicopterus ruber ruber; assembly: GCA_009819775.1. Lineage (NCBI taxonomy): Eukaryota > Metazoa > Chordata > Aves > Phoenicopteriformes > Phoenicopteridae > Phoenicopterus > Phoenicopterus ruber. Next base: position 210,491,246 of record CM020215.1, read on the forward strand.
TGCTTGCTTTAGATCAGGAAGTGCTCATATAGAACAATATGCAAATGTATATAGAGACATTTCTGTATATATATGTGTGTGAGTGTACAAATGTATATAAATATATATTTATTTATACATAGATACACTTTATGTGTATAAATACATGTGTATTTATATATGTGTATATATTGCACATTATATATTTTATATATATACACACACATATATAAATAATATAAGGATCGTAAGGAAAGGCCCAAAAGGTTTCCCAAAAAACGCCACACAATCCAGAAGAGCCAGCCAATGGGTTCATAAACCAGAAACTTCTATTTCGAGGTAAGTTTCAGACAGGGAAGGCGGGTGTCGCGGAGATCCCCTTGTCCATGGCTGTGGGGAGCTTCCAGCTGCCTGTGAGACCGTGGCGGGGTGCAGATTGGGGCTGTGTGTGCTTCCTTGTCCTCGGGTCAGGGGCTTGGCAGAAAGCTGCAGGAATCTCCGGCTGAGTGGCTGCGGAGGGAGGGGACAGGAGTGCGCCAGGGTCGAGTTGTGTCCCTGTCTGGGCCTGAGGCTGTGAAAAACAGGACAACATGTACAAACAACGGGAGCAGCCACCCTTGGTCACCGTGGGCAAGCCCTGCCCAGGGCGCTCCCAGCCTCAGGCCAAGGCTCTCAGTCCCACGTCTCCCCAGCAGCCCAGGGACGCCCATCCTGGGGCGGCCATGTCACCAACCCCCCCACCAGCCTGCTGCCCGCTGTGACATGGCCGCTGCATTGCTGGGGCTGGTGCCAGGAGCTCATAGCTCAAAAATGGCACCAGCCAGGTGTTACTTTGATTCCTTATCTTTAGGTCGATGTCCTTGTAGAAAGTCGCAAATCCCTCCGGCTGAGCGGCTGAGGACGGGGATGCGCCATGGTCCGGTCGCGTCCTCTTCGGGGCCTCTGGCCCTAGAAGGCAAAGGAAGAGCAGCCACTGACTTGCACCACAGGCAGCCCCTGCCTCCCTGCCTGTGGCCCAGCCGTCCCCTTCCCTGCGCTCTTCCCTGCCCTCTCACCTCAGCCTTTGCTCACCCACCGGCTCGCCTCCAGCCCGGGCTGGCTCAGCGCGCAGCCCCCTTTATACCCGCCCTGGGCCGGCCGTGTCACCCACCCCCTGTGACACGGCCCCTGCCCACGTTCCGCCTGCTGTGACAGAGCCGCCATGGAACTGGGGGAGGGGGGTGCCGGGGCTGACGGAAGGCCCAGCCCGCGGCTGCCCAGGGAAAAGGGGCTGTTGCTCTTCAGATTGACTCAAATGCAGTGGGACAGAGGATCACTCAGGCCTGTGAGGAAAATGGCCAACACGGAGAGCCCACTGTTGCTCCTGTCTGTGTGGGGACAGCCTCTCGCCCAGGGCTGCGGTCACCTCACAGCCCCTCATCGCCCCCAGCCCAGCCCACCTCCCCTCGGCCTCCTCCTTGCTGTCAGGGCTGGGGCAGGGGGAGGTGGAGCCCAGCATGAGGGTACAGGCAAATAAATGTGGTGTCCAAATGCTGGGGAGCAATTCAGGTGTTTAACATACTGACCTCGTGCCACTTTGGCTGGCTGAAAGCCTAATAGCCTATGAATAGACATGAAATCAGCAGAATACTGGACCTGGGAAAAATGCGTAGCCAGGTGGGTACACTAAGGCATCTGAAACTGTACTAAGTACTTATTTGAATTCCAGCTGTAGTGCTGGGAACTCCACTGGCTCCATGTACGGACAGTTAGCTCACACCTGGCTGCACAGAGCAGGGTTCAGTCGTCTGAACATAGGCTCTGCAGTGTCACTTTAGGTGTCATGAGAAGCCTCACCTGACCTGTAGCCGCTACACCAGAGCAGGGCTGGCCTGATACAAATGCTGCCCGGTACTGGTTTGCTCTGTCTAGAGGTCTCGGGCACTCCATGAGCTCCCAAATGGCACTGGGTATTTTTCTGTTAGGGACAGAACACTCTGAACAGAACAATTCAAGTGCTTGAAGTTAGGTGCCCACTTCGGATATCCTAGGGTATCTGGCCTGATCCCAAGAGGCCTCCTGAGTCGCACGTGGCAGCTCTATGGCATAGAGGAGTCAGGATTGGAGAACTAAAGTCAAGCTGGAAAAATTGAGTGTGGTGTGGGAGAAGATGTTGTTTTAATTTTTCTTTTTGTTTCTCACTACCCAAGTCTATTTTAATTTGAAATAAATTAAATTATTTTTCCCTAAGATGAGTCTGTTTTGCCCATGACGGTAATTGGCAAGTGATCTCCCTGTCTTTATCTCAACCCATGAGCTTTTTCATCTTATTTCCTCCCCCCCCATCCTGTTGTGGAGGGGGAGTGAGAAAGTGGCTGGGTGGGGGTATGGCAGCAAGCCTGCCTTGACAAGTGTCTGTCCAGCTGGCAGGAGCGTGACAGTGCTCTGCAGAGCTAGCTTATTTTGTTGACCCTGACTGCACAGCCTTGGCGCTGCTTAAAGGGTTATTCTGTTGTGGGAGCACCGGGGCCTGACGTGTCTGTTCTGATGCAGTGGTCTGACACAGCAATAGAGGAATTCATTTATGCATGAACAAGACACCATTCTGTGGCCATCTTTTTTAGTCTGTTCAGTAAAGCTAGAAGAGCTGCTCTACCTGTGCAAAACTCTTCAAGTTGGAACACCAGCCCCCACCCTAAAATCTTCTCTCGTATTCTTTTGTCTGACTCCAGATGTGCTTTCACTGCAGAAAACCTGAGGCAAACGATCCCCATTGCTTGTGATAGGTGGGTTATCTAGCTCAATTACATGGATGATGCTGTACTCTCTCAGGAATATTTAGGCCTCTTCAAAAGCATTTCTGGTGTCTTTATGAGCAGGAATGCACACCTAGTCATGGGAACAGTGAAATTATTGTCTGGCTCATCTTCTTTTATAATCCCACTACAGCAGGATTTGTAGATGTTGAAAGTGCTTAACTGCTATTGGCCTTTTTTCCCCCAAAAGTCTACTTCCTTATGGTTTTTACCTATTTTATCACTGTAATGGCTCTATTCACTGCTGAAACAAAACTTAAGGAGAGATTTCATTGCCACTGCTGGTGGACAGATACGGTAATCAAATAAACAATTTTTTAAAGTATAATTTATCCGTGGCAACCCGTCTCCTTGCCATATGAGCACAATGGGAGAAATTCTCCCAGGGCAGAGAGACAGCGTCGAGTCAGGCCTGTCTGCAATGCTGAAGTGAGGATGGAGAACCACTGCTGGACTTCTGGAGAATGAATAGGTATTTTGTTTTCAAGGCAGCAAAGATATTCTTGTGCTTACAGGTCATGTGTGCAAACTGGTCCTACCGAATACTCTGTGACAGACTTTCTCAGTGACCTTGGGTAAATTTCTTAAAGCTGTATTTCTAAAAGTGTGTAGACATTTCATGACGCACATAGGCACCGACTTTAACCTCAGAAATAACATTTCATCTTCGTCTGCCTCTTTAGGCCTCTAAATGGCTTTTAAAATCTAATCTTAATGTTTTTTGCCTCTATTCACCATCTGTTAAATGATGATGAACACTTTGCTCCTGTCTTTTTTGGTTGATAAGGCTATAAGCAAGTAAACTCATCTGTTTGGTATTCAAGTGGGTAAATTCTGCATGACGCAAAGTGATGCTGTTCTTCTCCCTCTACCTGTCTTCACCTTAAGCTACATTAGTGTTTTTCAGAAACTTGTCCTGTACTATATCTTTGTTCAGTGACAGTTCAGCAGTCTGAATTGGGGCCTCAGGAAACTGTACATTAATAATAGCATTACTGTGATTGTCTTAATTCATGAGTATCCTGTGGCCAGGGATGGGAAATTCTATAATTGCTTAGTGTCAGGCAATAATCAATAATAATAGTAATAGCACCTAAACATATTCCAGGTTGACAGATTCCAGCAGAATAAGTGACAGGTGTGGACTCCTGAATTTGCGGTGCTTGGACTGGGTCTTTCAGCAGACCCAGTGCTCCAGGGCACAGGATTTTCATTTGCTTAAGGAGACATAAAAGGAAATTTTTCCTTCTTGTGAGAATGTATGATACAGAATTCTCTCATGTAGATAGAACTAGAGTGTCATTAAGTGAGTTAAAAGAAAAAAGAAAATATCCTTATCTGAAATAGTACAAAGAGCAGGATGGCTTACACCTCAGCACAGTACTGTGGTGTATTATGTGTCTTAAGATAAGTTTAAAATACATTTGCATCCACTTTAGGATCCTCATACAAAAGTTTACTGGAAATGACAACTAACCACTCTGCTTTGTGGTAAATTACACCTATTTGTGCAGATCAGAACGCCACTTGGCAAGGCAATGAAAACTTGTGTGCAAAGCATCAGAGAATCAGGCTGATTGATGGTATCAAAATATTTCAGCAGGCTGGTCTCTGGTGTGGCTGAATTGTGAGCAGAGCATGACTGGAGACAGGAAAGAATCAAAGAGCATGTCTGCACTTTGCAATATGGAGAGACAAAAAGATCCCTAAGGAACTGCCCCAGACACTAGCTCCTACAGCAAATGCATTTTAGCTGCATATTGGCTAGTTAGCAAGGTTAAGAAGCAGACCTAATGGTACTAAACCCAGTGCCTGGCTAATGCTTCCAGAAACTGAGATTTTTGTGATACGATGCACATCCTTTTATGCAGTGCCACATCAAGTAGCATGGAGACATCAAAAGATGGCTTTTTATACTTTGTACTGAATGGACCAAAAGGTAAGCCATGAGTCAAGCAGGAAATTTCTATCCTGCAGACAGTGTTGAGAGTTTTCTGGATTTTTAATTCGATCTTCTTTGGAATAAAGGCCAATACTTTTGATGATTCCTGAAAAAGTCTGCTTTAGCAAGAGTTGACAGCTTAATCTTTAGGTTGCTGACTTCAAGGGGCAGCCAGAGAGAAATCATCTGTGATTTTCTTAATGGAAAATGGAAAATTAGGATCATATTTTTAAAGCCTGCTACTGCTAGGAAAGCCCCTCTGACAGGTTCTACCTTCCAATAATTTCTCAATTCCCTAAGACTTCAGAGAAGTCCTAAGAATAATGCCATTTGTTCACTAAGACAGAACTGACCATTCTAAAAATAAGCAAAAATTTGACCCTAATGAAATCAGAATGGCAGAGGCATGTGAACAGATTTTCTCCTTATTTTTTAATCACCTTGACTACCTGTTTTAAAGGAAACCTGCCACTGATGAGCCCCACAAAAGGAAACAGAAGGAGAAATATATATTAAATGCTTTCAATGTTCATAAGTAGTTTTATTCACATTAAGTTGAATTTTGCCTTGAAGTTGCTAGTGGTACATATTAGAACTGTGGGGGGAAAATGTACAGCATTTTGTGAACATCATTGAAAACCTCAGTAAAAAGCTGCTAAAACTTCAAAACTTTTGAGCAGCGTAAGCCAATCTGCATGACCAGCCCTAATTTGTAAATTATATATTTTACTCTACTATATATTGTAAATTCCTGCTGTTTTGAATCACAAAGCCCCTGAAGCTACTAGCAGTACTTCCATGAGTTCTCCCATGTCTGGTAGGTTTTTTGGAGCGATTTAGCATTCCTAATCCTGGCTTTGCATATAATTCACTTTCTGTTTACACACCGTGTGGAGAAAAAAACAACTTGCCCATCTTACAGATTTAACAACTAACACAACGGCCTACTTAGTCATGTGATATAAGTGTTTACTTTCAAGAGAGGAAAATCTACACATCACGATAATTATCCTATCTGAGCAATGAAGCTTGAAAACATTCAGTGCCAATTTTTCAGTTAAAGCTGCTAACTTTATTGACCTAATAGCATTAACAGGGCCATAAAACTGAAGAAAAGACCAAAAAAACTGAGCTACAAGTGTAATTAAGGCAATGCTGCTGTTGTAAGATTCAAATATACTTTTATAGCTTGAAAATGAACTTTTATCTCACTTCTAAGTCAGAGTTTGTAAGCACTAGTGTGAGTCCCCGTATATCTCTTTCACAACAAGAAAAGCAGCTTAGGAGCTTGGAGAGCAATTTCCCAGAGAGGTATAAATCTAAGAGATCAGAACGGCTATTTCGTAGCAGGTTTGGGGTTTTCTTTTTGGGGGGTGGATGTTGATGTGTATCTTAAAAATGAGCAGTGGAAAATCACTGATGAGGACAGAAATCCACAGAGGAACTATTTTTTAAGAAAGCAGCATCGTAACTTGCCTTGGGTTCTTTATCTGACAACATTTTTAAGTACAGTAACTGCCTTTGTTGTCCATCATTTCTCTCTTCTTTGTATGGCAAACTTGAAACTTTAGATCGGAAAGGTTCGATAAATAAATGTGCATAGTTGCATAGCAAACTGTCATTTTTTATTAATTTTTTTCAATCTAAAAACCATGCTAAATAAAGACTCAACAGTCCATGTTTTCCTCTTGTTTTAACCTCTTTCTTATTCTAAATGATTTCCATGTTAAGTACACAACCATTTCCTACTAGTATTTGATAACTTCCCTCAAGGACTCTTCCACTGCTCTTAATATACTGTTCAGTAGTGAGCTACGGGATCTTGACTGGACTCTTAAAAGACAAAAGTTTCTGAAAGTTTCCCAAAACCACTGAAAAGTGAAACTTTAGGCTTTCATTAAAAGCTTCGCAAAACCAAGATTTTTTGTTTGTTTATTTTTTAGTACATATTATGAACTGAACAAGCATGGTTCTCTGCTGCTTTGGGGCACTCAGTGAGCTGGCTTGCAAAACTCAAATACTTGGGAAGCCACAAATAAAGCAAGTCCATGCTCAGTCTGCAGAAAATAGTAGAGGAAAGACATAGTTCCAGAGTGCTCCAATACCATATGGCAAATAGTGTTTTCTGCCGGTATGCAGCACATTTTAACTCCAAGGAATCTGCAATTATGTTCAACTAATTAACTCCATTTATTTTTTTACCAGGCTGTCCTTTCTCGTAAAAGGAAAGGAAATTCAATCTCCACCCACTGTGATTATTATTTTTATTACGTGTGTAATTGTTGGGAGAGGAAAAGGGATTTTTAAAGGCTACCTACTGAATATGCACACAACATATATCAAGTGAGAGAAGGAAGAAAGAATGCCACACAAACCTTTGTTTAAAATCTCAGTTTCTGACAGATACAGATTGTCCAATTATCATCTGCATTTTCTTTTAGGGTCATCAGAGAGCTAAGTACACACTTAAAAAGATATAACCTCCTCGAAGAGCCAGAGTACAAATCTAGCTGGTAGCGGCCACCTTCCCATCCGCTGTTGTTGACAACATCCAAGGTCAGCACTGTGGATATGTGTATGTATGTGTTGATGCCAACTGCTATCCAGGTGCCACTTCTTTTTCCTGTTGCACTGGCAAGAGACACTCCGCTTCCCCAAAGGATCAGGGAGCAGCCGACCCTCCTGGCTCTCATGTTCTCCCTGTCAGAGTGATGCATCAGGTATTTCAGTTGTATGTCACCATTTCAAAATATGTTATTAAAAAATACTTTATTACTGGGATGAATCTTATTGTGGGATACGGTGTACCAGCTCCCCAGATTTCCTAGCACGAAGGGAAGACAAGGTAGTAAAGCAATGGGAGAAGGATCTCCACCAAGGCAGGGTGTAAGCTTAGGCTTTATGGCCCACACAAATCTCTATTTCCTAGATTTAAATAGATTTTAAGTGAGGAAAAGAGCCACGCGATGGCTGTGTAGGACTGAATGCCAGGCATGGTGAGGACTGTGGAGTGCCACTGTGGTAGAGAAGGCAGCAAGCGTCCTGTCCCCTCGCCCGCAGGACTTGTCTGAGAGCACATCTCTTTTTCCCACTACACAATTGGATGATTTCCTAATTGTCAACAGCGGAATGGTCTGTCAGTCCTGGGACTGTGACATCTGCTTTTGCAGAATAAATACAGAATCCGTAATGTTAAACTTCCCTGGCAAGTATAGAGGAAATAAGTTTTATAACATGTATGAGTGTATTCATTTTTGTTCTTTTATTCCTGTTTGTTATTGTTTCTTATAGATAAAATCCCATGTGGCTCCTATTTTTAAAAACAATCAGTTTTGAGGGATGATGATCCCAGTTTGGGCAGCCCTCCTAAATGGAGACTGCCAAGGTCAGAGATCTTCTGAACATCTCCCATCTCATCTCACCTAATTAAGGTTCTTAGAAGTTAGACATTTGCTGATGGAATCGACATCCCAGGTTCTCTTTATAATCAAGGCAGAGAAATAGGCAGCTCTGGAGGGCAATTCATCTATCTTATATTAGAAACTGGTTTTAGGAAGAAAGCAATCATTCTCTGAAATTGTCTAGTTCTCTCCATTGACTATAAAGGTAGAGTGACAAGCTCACACATAGAAGTCTAACTATTAGAGTAAGTTAGGGTAATGGCCCCTATATTAGGGGTCAATAATGCTTATTCAGACTACTGGGACCTTTGTGCTCTTAATAAGGCTGCTTTAACAATGCCTGTTTTCCCTTGATCTTTCTGGATTCCCTGGAACCCCAGAGCATGTTATATAATACAGATAATTAAGGGACCAGAATGATTGAGCCAAACTGATGAGGGACTTGTACCTGTGGCTAGAACAGGGAGGGTGCTGCAGCAGGATCTTGGGAACATGTCAGGAGGACTGAAGATTTCTAAAACTCAGGACTGAAGACTTCATGCGTGTCACTGAACAGAGGTCTGTTCTCACTGTCTGACCTGTCTAAGCCAGGTGATACAGCCCATCAGTGTGACGGATGAGGGGATCAGTAAACAGTCCCCCTGGGAGGATCTGTGCTGGCATACAGCACTTGGCTATACTGTTTCAAGGCCCAGGTCAGTGTTCCAACAAAGTACTGCCCACATGGACAAACTTACTTATCAGTTTGGGCAACACGTTTATGCCAATTGTAAATGTGCTCAAGACTGAGCACAGTGAGAGCCATGCGATGATCAACTGAAGAGCCTGCATTCCCAGTTTGCACAACTCAAATATCTGAGTCACCGAGGAAGGAAAAGGAAATCTAGTGTCGTGTGGTAAAACTGGAAATGTACAGTTTGATTTTCATACCGTCCAAATGCATTTGCATATGTATTAATACCAATTTTCGAGTGAATTGTAAGAGTTCCTGTACTTCAGTCTAATCATAATCTCCCCTCTGCCATGAGCTGCAGAGTGCTTTGGGCGGCAGCCTGTCACAGAGCCTTGCCAGGAGAGAAGTGCTCTTTGGGGGATAATGATATCGTTTGGATAATGGACACGGGATGTGATTTGGTATGCTTACTTAGCATGCTGGATACTGAAAAAGGAGTCTGCACATAGCTCGCTTAAACTATTTAGCTGTCTTCATTTGACTCATTAAAATCTCCGCAGACTGGCCTAAATCATAATCCCATTATGGTCGGTGGCAAAACTCCCACTGACTTCCATGGATCTCTCTCTCTCTCCTTTTCAATTTCACTCTCCATCACTCTTTCACAGTCTTATCCCAGTCAGCACTTCTGCACTCGTGGAAACAGAGCTGAAAGCAGCAGGATCTTTTCCCCCTGTTTCACCACTTGATGGGATGCACAGATGGCTTTTCCTTTTGCGCCCTCCTTCCAGGGTCCCAGCAGAGTAGCAGGGGGAGGAGCAGGGCTGTATTCAGCTTTCCTGTTAGGACACTTAAGATGGGCTAAGAGATAGTCACAGCACCTTAAGTTCAAAATGAGCAATTCAGATCCTGTGCTGTGCTGGGACTGTCAGGCCCTAATTCCCTGTAGCATCACAGGAAAGAAACAGTCACAATGGTTAACTCAGGCAGCTCTTGCTGGTGGCCTAAATATTGCCTCCACCTTGCTCCATGGGCAGTATGGGACGCCAGCCCTTAATAGCCAGAGGTTTGAATTGCTCATTTCTCTTCTGAATTTAGACACTGTAATTGGAGTTTCATTTCATATAGCAGCCAGAATAGGCAGTCATACCACAGCCCTAAATCACAGTCTGAGCTGTTCATTGCTCTCACGAGGTTATTAGATGCCATAGCAGATGGCCTGAGGTACCAGAGGAGGTACTCCGATTATACCCTCAGGGCCTCTGATAAAACTGACCTCTTTTATACATTTCATGAGATGCTCACATTAGAGTATGGAACCTCAGGACTGTCTCATACATATCTGCACACTAATTTATTTTTTTCAACGCAGTTTTGCCTTCAGTCAAATCTAATGTGTGAAAATGGTAAATAGTTTGGTTTCATCAGATGTGGAGCTAGTGGGGCTGAGAAGGATAGAGGCCATCAGTGCGGGCCAGCATGGCACATTCACCATATGCTACTGCTGGGTGTCTAAGCTGCCCCGCTAAAATTAGGGCTGGGGCTTAACCACGACTGGATTCAGCAGAGTGACAGCAGACATGACTTGGTCAGTGGTGGTTGTGTGTCTCTTAAGATATCTATTTCCTTATAGAGTTGTGCTGCCCTTTATGCCGTAAACTTTGTATATATAGAAAAGCTTGCTTTACTGCAAGTTAATTTAATAAAGGTAGCAGATAGGTGCTAATTCCTCTGTAAGGAGTGGGTGAGTACTGAATAATATGGAAGCCATTCCCCAGCTCCCCCTGTTTCAGTGTAGCTGTGATGACCCTTATATACAATGGAGTGTTACACTGGAATATGATTCCTTCTTTGACTGCCTGACACAACAGACTCCTCAGGCCAACCATTTTCAACCTGTTACTTGAGCTTTCTTAGGATGCAAAAAATCTGAGTACAAACGATCTCCAAAGAAATTAGTAGTGTTCTCAGGACCATAATATTCAAGAAGCAGAAACTTTAACAGAATGGAAGATACATCAAAACGTGTGGAATGCTTTGCCTACCGTCACTTAAGTGCAATCCATTAAACATGTTTCCGTATCTTTGAAAAATATTCATTCTCTTCTAATATTTCTTACAAACAGCTTCTAGTAAATGAATGATATATAGGTTTTTAATTGTTAAGGACTTCACCCTGCAGATGAAGTTTCTCAAGGAACTGTTCAAACCTGCATAATGCAGTGATGATCACCATGTAAAAGATCAGAGGAACTAGGTAGACAGAGAGACAGATAGATAGATATTCTCATACTGAGAAAAAACTATGGCTCCGAGATAAATATGTGTATTCATTTGAAGGAAGCAGATATTATACAGAGAGCCAAATCCTGGTCATCTAAAAACCCCCTTTTTACCACTGGGATGATTGACCTCAACCAAGTGAATTGGATTTGGTCCTCAACAGTTTACAGTTCCTCAAAGTGTTGAGCTGGAAGCTGAATGAAACACACAAGAAAAGTGTATATTCAGCAAATAATTAAGACTAACTGGGGAATAGCTTTTATATGGCTGATTCCTCAGGCAAACCACCAAGAAGCTTTATGTTGATTTTAAGTAACAGCTGCATGGAGGAATTATCGGTTTAAATAGAGGCTATTATTAACCTTAACTAGTAAGATCTTGAGCTCATCTGACTGTTTTGCTCAGAACGTGTTTGAGTATAGCCATATTCAGGCTGGATCAGACCTAGTTTCACTGTTCTGGATCCTTCTTATCTAATATCCTGGCTCTGACACTGTCCAGTTGTCCCAGTTTCAGCTAGGATAGAGTTAATTTTCTTCCTAGTAGCTGGTATAGTGCTGTGTTTTGGATTTAGTATGAGAATGGTGTTGATAACACACTGATGTTTTTAGTCGTTGCTACGTAGTTGTAGTGCTTACACTAAGTCAAGGACTTTGCAGCTTCCCATGCGCTGCCAGCGAGGAGGGGCACAAGGAGCTGGGAGGCAGCACAGCCAGGACAGCTGACCCAGACCGGCCAAAGGGATATTCCATACCATATGATGTCATGCTCAGTATATAAACTGGGGGGAGTTGGCCAGGGGGTGGGAATTGCTGCTCGGGGACGGGCTATCGATCAGCGGGTGGTAAGCAATTGTTGCATTGTGCATCACTTGGTTTTGTATATTCCTTTATCAGTAATATTGTTGTTTGTTATTATTTCCCCTTCCTTTGCTGTCCTATTAAACTGTTTCTATCTCGAATTTTTTTTTTTCCATTCTCTCCCCCTTCCCACCTGGGGGCAGGGGGGCGAGCAAGCAGCTGCGTGGTGCTCAGTTGCAGGCTGGGGCTAAACGGCGACACCAGTGCAGATGCTTGGGAGGAAGGGGCAAATAACCCATCAAAAGGCAGATGTGGCTAATGAGCCAGTTTGTGGTACACACAGCTTTGGCATCATCAGTGTTCTTCCTCCTCTATGTATGCACTGCTGAGAGTGCTGCTTCTCAGGCTATGTGTACCACAAGATCCTGATTTCTTGACAGAGCCCTGTTTTCAAAATCCCTTTCTATTGTTCACTTGAGGCCTGGGACAGTTGCAGAGGCCGGTAAGTTGGATCAGCAAGGACATAGGCACATGTTGCATTCTGCTGACCTTTTTGCTACAAGGATGATAAGAAGCAGCAGAGAGGCAAGATAGGCAGTTTGGGGCAACAACAGATTAAACTGTATTAGTACAATTTGCCAGAACACTTCTGTCCATACATTAAGACAAACATGAAATGACTCCACATGGCATTTTAAACATTATTTTCTTTCTATTTAGTAGAATAAATCCACAGAGCAAGCCAAAACCAGTCAAACCTGTAATTGCTATCAAATCTAACTTTTGGGCTCAGGTCAAGGTCATGTGGATTTTCCTTCTCCTGCCTTTCATAGCTTGTCTTCTGAAGTCCAGCTAGCCCACTAACTACAACAGAAACTTGTCCATTTTTTCACTTCTCACATGCAAAGAACCTTCCTCTTTAATCTAGGCTTTCACTGTGTCTCTGGGAGCCTCCCCTACTTTCTAAGCCTCCGGCCCAACAGCTAGCTTCATTATACTTGGGAATTTGCCATGCAGCATACCCGTGCCTCCTGCGGACATTTGGAACATGCTGGCTCTCCAGAGCTTTAAACAGCCACATTAACATGTAACAAAGATGCACATATCAAAGTACAGTCATTATGATTAATTACTCCAGATATCCCCTCAGGGCAATTAGTATCAGGAGGGACTACTGCACAAACATATTCAGGATGATTCCAATACCAGAGACAGGTCAGTCAGCTCTTTGCAATCCTGGCATGTATAACTACCATAAATCAAGCAGGCACATGCTAGAAGCCTTTTTAACCAAAGACAGAGACACATAAAGGCACTTGTTTTAGAATCACTTTCATAGTAGCACCCAGAATTCTCCCATGACTTCTTAAGGTGTTGAACTCGCTCACTTCATAGTTTATCTCAATTGTTAAAGTGAAGAATTATACCACAATTCCTTCAGCTGATTTTAACACTAAGATACCTTTCCTTTTGGGCAGAGCCCCAGAACAGTTTATATATTCTTAGAATGTAGAAGCCTTTGCTCCCAAGATTGAATAATTTTTGCTGTATATACAACCAAAAACCCTCCAACAGTGCTGGGATAACAACATATATGGCTTACTGAGAAGCAAGTTTATAAATAAAAAAGGATTAGGTTGGCTGACTCCCCAGGATTATTAATGAAAATATGATTGCTTATCTTTAACTGGAAAGTAGCAGTGTATCCCACTATGGCCCACTTCCAGCAGCAATAAACATTTTTCCTACTAGATTTGCAGTATAGTTTTCAGGCATATATTAAAATTTGAAATTCAAAAATATCATTAATTTTCCAGTTAATGTGTTCAACCTCTCCTACATGGAGAGTACTTAAATAAAATCAGTGGAATGAGCTACTACTGTGCCTTGGTCAAGGTCTCAGATGAATATCATTCACTGCTAATGTTCTTGAAGTAAAGCTGGACTGCAATTATTAAGATCTCTAGTTAGAAACAACAAATACTTGAATTTTGTATGACTTATCATTATCAGGGCTTCTATATACATGAAAAGAACGTGGCAATCTGCCAGACCTATCCAAGTTATAAGCATATTAGCTCTGGAAAATGGAGTAAATATATCCCTAACTATAATCTATTTATCTATCAAGAACTGCATATACACATACCAAAGCAAAAGGGTAATACTTTCCACTTACAGACAAAAATTCTCCTGTCTGTGTTCGTGGAGTGGAATAGAGCTTGGCAGAATAACTTTTCACTTTATTTTGCTTTGAAATACTTCTTTAGTTGTGCAGAATGTTTTACAAACAATGATTCATCCATAGGCTTCCTCTGTCCTTCCAGTGACATTTTGTCCTGATTTATGGAGAAATGAAATATCTTTCTAAGGGGTACACACAGGGTCAAACACAGAATTTGGAAAGCAGATCTTGCAGCTCTTTTGGCCCATAACAAGGACTGAAGTCAATAACTGGTGAGTGTTGATGAGAAAATGATGTGCTGACCCGATACATTCTTCCTCCTTAGTCCACCTGGGTGCATCTAAACCTTCTGAATGGAGCACTTAGGATTTCATGTGAGAATTGTACTCCACCCATAGATGTTAATTCATTGAATCATGGAATAATTTAGACTAGAAAGGTCCTGTGAAGGTCATCCAGTCTGACCCCTGCACAAAACAGGGCCCTTCATTCATCAGGTCGCTCAGAACCTTGTCCAGTAGAGCTTTGAAAATCTCTAAGGATGGAGAGTCCAAGAGTGTTCTAGCCAATCTATTTCAAGTGTTTTGTGGGGTTTTTTAATGTCCAGTGAGATATATCCCTTATTATAACTTGTGTCTGTGCACCTCATCCACTCTACCTGCAAGCGCTTTAGCTTTAACTTTCCACACTTACCAAAGAAATCTGGTTTGGAGTCAAGAGGACTGGAACTGTTGCACATGGTACCTGTATTATGGATGAAACTGGTGCACTGTTCAGGGCTTTGTTTGGACAGAGCCAGGGCACAACACGAGGTAAAGCATGCCCTCAGATGTTCACTGTAAACAGAGTATAGACCATGGCTTGTAAAGACTGAATTGAACAGAGTTCTGCTTCATTAGAGAATCTCAGGACTTCATTGTTATCTTGCTTTCTAAGGCAGAAGAAAAATAGCATTTGAAATTTACTGTGAAAGGGAATAGGAGCAGCAGCTCTGGGGATGGTCTGCCTGGTGGAATTCCCCAGAGGTTATAGTAAATAGGAGCTTAATTTACTGGGAAGCTTGACGCCTGGAAACAGATTTTCCAGCAGCTCATTATGCAGCTGGTGTAGGGCCAGATGAGAGAGGAAAACCAAACAGGCTTCAGCAACTGCCTAGCAGGCAGGGTTTCACAAGACCTGTCTGCTCAAACCAAATGGTTTCCACAAAGCAATTCAATTCTGATGAATGAACAAATTCCAGCAGGGAAGAAGTAAGGGGTTTTTTTTAATCACTGAATCACAGAATCAAATGGCTGGGAGGGATCTTCAGCTACATTACTAACTGTAATGTACTTCCAACTATTCCCTGAATGTTTTTTTTGCAGATTCCCTTGACAAACCATGGCCTTGACATGCTCCTCTCCTGACAGAAACAGGATTCTTATTTATATATCAATAGCCATTTTGTACCAATAATGACTGCCAGATGGTGGTGAGAAGATTCATCAGGAAACATCCAGGATGGACATTTTGCTCTGTGGAGTGTGCCACCTTGGAAGCCTTACCCCAGTGTCTCCAACAGCACCTTGCTTATTGTGTTGCAACTTGCTACCGTATTCCAACCGCAAGTCTAAAATGCTGGGGCAGCTATTTAAAGCAATTGATCTCTCCAAAGTACAAAAATGTACAGACATAGAATGACTGAAAAATCAGGCCTAAGCATGCTAAGAAAAAAATAAATGTTTATTCATATGACATTTTTGTAACAATAATTGGAGCTCCACTACAGCAGGTAGATGCTACTATAGCATTACTAGGATACAGCAGCACTATAGAGCTGAATAAGGTCGGAGTGAAATATGGTAAGAAGCACTTTGAGTGACTTGCCCCGACCTACAGTTGAAAACATTTCTTGCAGTCAAGAAACCAGTTCTGCAGGACTATCCTATAGTTATGGGAACAGGTTAAGGAAGCTGAATGGTAATGTTTTAACCTATTATTTACCCTCAAAGAGAAGAAGATAAGAAATGGGCTCAGTATTTCTCAGTGCATGAGTCTTCAACATTGCACAAAATTTTAGCAGAGGAGTATAGACGTCAAGTTAATGGCCTAGGCATGCCAGATTCTCAATCAGATAGGAAGAAGATTTATACATTCTAGGAGGACCACACACAAAGCCTGCACATGTGTGTACATAAAAAAGACATCGCTAATGAATCCTGCAGACAAGTGGAATTTTAAGACTGCATTATGAACCAAATGAATGGAGAAGGCAGTTGTTACTGTTCTGAAAATACGTTAAGAATAACCTCCAGAAAAAATGGAGTCTTACAGTGTCTAAAAGACTTTAATGATAGCCGAGGCTTGGAAGGTGTCATTGCTTTCAGGACTCACTGCCTTCCCTGGAAGAAACGACTGGTTTTTAGCTCTGTGGTAATTGCAGGATGTCTTCCCACTCCAGAGTGAAGGTGATTATCTCCAAACACAGGATAAGTTGACTATCCCCAGACAAACAATAAGACATTATCTTTCTTTTCCAGGCAACTAATTAACAGGCTCAAGCTATAACGAAGTGTGTACAGTAATTTCTACATTATTGTAGTTACAAAAATTAGTGTCAGGTACCAAAGGAACAGGAATAAAGAATGCATTGTTGAAAGATAATGACGGTAATTAGTACCTAAATATCTAGAAAAGTATATTATGTTTGCATTGTAAAATGCTCACTTACGGATTATCTGTTTCTTCCACAGATTTTTATCATCTCTTCTTGTTGTTTCTCTTTCTGTCCTGGCTCGCTCTATGCCATGTGCAATACTTGGACCCCAAACCTTTCACCAAGTAGGAATACAAAGTCAGTAATTGCTTTTCCAAATAAATTTCAAGCTTTTTTCATGCATTTGCAAGTGAAAGAGGGAACGCAAAATTTGGTGGTAGTGTGTTTAACGGAAATTTACCACTCAAAACACCCCTGTCTCCTGGAATGCATCTGCAGGATTCCTTAGACAGTGCAGTGGATATATCCATCCTTAAAAGGAAAATGAAAGTTGAAGAATGAATAAATATAAATCTAAACACCCAAAGGCACCTGGGTGATGGTCCAAATATCTTTCATCATCAGAAGGAATGGCTTTTTGAAGGAACAGGGCCTCTCCATCTGTCTTTAAATGAGTCAGAGGCAGGGCAGCTTTGACCCTGCTTTACAGTCCCTGATTGCACTTGCTTCAGAAACCATCACTGCCTTCGTCCCTGTGTGTCTTGGTTTAGGCTGGGACGGAGCTAGTTTTGTCTTCAGCAGCTCCTGTGTTTGGATTTAGTGTGAGAAGAATGGTGTTAGCACACTGATGTTGTTGGTTGCTGCTAAACGACCAAGGACGTTTTGCAGTGTCCCAGGTTTTGCTAATGTGCAGGTGCAAAAACTTGGGAGGGGTAGAGCCAGAATAGTTGATCCAAACTGGCCAAAGAGATTCTTCCATACCATAGATGGCATGCCTGGTATAAGTGAGGGTCGGCCGGTGGGCCACTAGGCTTTTTAAACCCTTAACTTGCCTTAATCCTTAAGCTTCCCTTCGGGTTGCTTTTTGTTTCCCTGATTTTTTTTCCTTTTTGTTTTTCGTTCGTTCGTTCGTCTGTTTGTTCCCTCGCCTGCTCTCTCTGGAACTTGCTGATCTGGGATAGCTGGCGGGGGATACCCCTGCTCCCTGCCTGCTGCTCGGGATGGGCTGTATCGGTCGTTGGGTGGTGAGAAATTGTGTATTGATTTTTTTATATATTCTATTATCCTTATATATATTATCATTATTATCATTACTAATATATTTTTATATTTTTCCTTTGCTGTCCTGGTGAGCTGTTTTTATCTCAACCCGCGAGTTTTCCTTTCTCTCCAATTCTCATCCCCACCCCAACAGGGAGGGGGGGAGTGAGCGAGCGGCTGCTTGGTATTTCAGTTACCATTTGGGGTTAAACCACGACACTCTGCCAGCAAACACAGCTGGTCAAGGAACAGCAATCCACAGTAATGCTGAAGACATTTGAAACATTCACATACACACGGTTTTGTAGGAGAAATACCAGTATCCACTTTTCCCATACTACACACGGTCATGTTCATAAACCCATCTCTGCAATACCTTGCAAAGGAAGCAATGATACTCCATGCAATTACTGTATTTCCTCTCTTACTCGAAAAGGTGATTGTGGAACCAGTGGCCTCAGCAGAAGCCGGTCATTATCTCAGGATCTCTTCTGCAAAACCACCTGCAATCAGCTTTAAGGGTTACGTTGCTAACGCCTCACGACAGTAACTGGACAGCAGGCTTGCCAGCATCTAGCTGATGAGTTGCTGACCTGAGACAATAATAATCAGCTTTTAGAGTAAACTGTTTCCATATCTATAGGAGTTTCTGCATTCAAGTGGCCTAGTGCTGAAGTTTTCAGACAATCTCTGCATGGAAAGTTTTGGAAGCTTCTTGGCATCATCCTCAGTCTTCTCAACAATGCAACTTCCCTACGGTTGCTATGTATTTTGTTCCAAGACTTGCACTGTAGGCATCTATGCCAATCTACTGTGAACGCTTTGTTCTCATTCTGTCCGCTCAACAATCTCTCCCCATTTCAGAAATACCTTTGAGTGTCTCTCAGAGAGCCTAGTCTAATGCACGGGCCTCTTCCTATGAATGACACTGTAAATGTAGACATGAAAGGTGCCACAAGTAAGCTTTTGGGAAAACAGTGACGTGCTGGAATAGGTGTAAGCATATGCTGAAAGCATAGCTGTTCACGTAGAACCAGTTTCCCAGTTTAACTCAATGTAGTTCCATCACCTTCGATGGAATTATGTAATTTATACCAAGTCTATCAGCAGAAAGCTAACATGTTTCATCTTAGTACAAAAGCAACACACCTTCTATATGTCTTGGAGTCTGAAAGTGCAACTGAGCACATTAAAGGATGATTGTGACCAACTAAATCAACAATCAGTATTGAAAATGCATTTTTTATGGTAATTATTGCCAGAGCATTAACAACTTAATTTCTCATTTCCCCCTCACCATGTTAAGTCATTCAGTTCTCAGTTCCCTTGAATAAGATAATTATATTTGGAAAAATTTTGTTTGATGCTTCATCTTGATGCATAGAAGCAGCTTCTCATTTTGTGGTTATGTCAATTAAACAAATATAATGAAAATACTTACAAAAGTAATGAGTGAACGTGTTTAACTCTTACTTCAAGTTGAGGCTCAAATTATTTGAATACCTGCAGGGTTTTTTCAGTGTTGCAGAAGTGTAAATTGCTACATAAGTTACAAGGCCAGAAAAATGAATCCAAATGCCCTTGTCCTCAGAGGGTGGTTTCCATGCCAACCTCCAACTTTTATTACAGGATAGTTTGGCTGCATAACTGTTCAAAAAGTTATGAGGTCTAATTTTTATAATAGCAAAGTAGTTTTTCTCCTCATATTGTAAAATGCTGAACCATTATTGAGTATATTTTCAGCAATAAGCCGCTCTTGGACAAAGCCTTGACAATTTCAGCTTCAGAAAGTTGTAGAATAGAAACTATTACACAATCTCAGCTATAATAGGCATCATTATTCCCTCTATAGCTGCATCCTAACTGGCTTTGTTGTGGCCAGTAGGAGTTCGATATTGTTAGATCTGTAAGCAAGGAGATTTAGAAAGAGGAAGGGGACCTAACTATCACTTTATGTCCCAAACCCACAAAGGTAATGTGGTACCCATCCCTCACTGTAGTTGCTGGGAATAAGATGGCTAAACTATTTGAGTCATATGTACTTAAACACAAAATTTAGAAGAACGAAGGTCCCATGTAATCCTCAAGGTCTCTACATTTCTGTAAGTCTAGTGAGTGCCCCAGTTAGAAGGAATAATTTGAACCAAATGTCTCCTATCAGTTCTGTCTTTGTCAGGAAATAATACATTCTGTAGTGGCTGTCCCTTGACGTTTCTTGCTAAAGGTACTGTGAATTGTCTAGGTAAACAAAGCAGAGGACATGAAGCTAAGTCTTCCACACCCCAGCAGAACGAGCAAACCACTAAGCCACTGGGCTTTGAGGGGGTTCAGAGGGAAGGAAATAATTTGGTTTGAGAGCTCAAGTTCAGCAAAAAGTTTCCAATGTATCAGAAACCCCTAAACCTGGCGAGTGATTTGGCGAGGAATAAAATTAGATTATCATTTTGAAAAGGGCAAAACAGAACTTAGAGATGAGTCAAATGAAAAGAAAATAATCAAAAATGATTTCTTTAGGACAGTCTAGGGCCACAGAGGAAGGCTGGGAAGGGGTATGTCCCCAGCCCTAATGGGTGAATTCCTCAGTGCATTTTAAAGGCAGCTGAAGCGCTCTATTGGACATTGTGTACTACCCTTAGGTAGCCTTTGCAGTGCTAAGACTCAGTCCTTCCTCTGATTCCAGCTGTCACTCCTGTGAGTTAACTGTCTTTGGAGAATTTATCAATTACGTTTTTTCTCTGTCAAGAGAGGATTTGAACAAGAGCTTCTTGTTCAAAAAACCATGAACTTTTCCTCAGGAATAAATATACTAATACTAACATGGATTAAATTTCTGGTGAGAATGAGGAAAGACAGCTCTCCACTCCCAAACAGCAGCTAGCCTAGGGCTTGGGGCACTCATCCAATGCAGAACAAGATATGCCTTGAGATTGCAAAACATTCCTAGCAGAGGGGAAACTCCATTCTTCCCCCAGTTAGAAATCATGGAAAACATATATCAAATGAACCCCTTTTCAACTTACAGTAAGCTTTTTTGCATTTAAAGTAATAAAATTATTTAAGTCTGAACTGCTTATTCTATCCTGTTTTCTTCTCTTTACACCCTCAGCATCCCATTCTCATCCATCAGTAACTGGTCATCATCGCAGAAAGCCTCTCGTTTTGTCCCAAGTTGCACTCCTTGGTAAGTCTTGCCTATTTTTCTCCAGTTCACTGATTTCTTTTCAAATTCAAATCCTGTGTTAAATTTCTTCTCTCTTTATGATCTGACCTCTCATTCCTATCCCATATGCCCTCCACTTTTATTGAGACAACTTTTGTGGCTCAGAATTACTTAATTTGGTTATTGACTGTTGTGGGAACACTGAAGCTTTGTAATTAATTGATCGCACCGTGTATCCCGTGCTGGCAAGCGCTTCTGTGCCACACAGGGGCTGAGATTTCTGTTTTCATCACTTAAAAAGATCTTACATAAAACCAGAACACTCAGTGCTCCTGTTTAACCATATCCATAGATTTTATTTCAAATATCAGTGTTCATATGCAATCTAAGTCAGACCACACATTTCAAAAGATACTTGCTGGTCTCAAGTGCTCTTCAGCCTCTTATGTTCCTCCTCGACAGTCAAGTATTGTATTAGGACCAACAAGCTACCAATGGTTTAAAGAAGGCCCTATGGCAACAGTGTGGCAATCCTATAACAAAGAAGACTCTTCCAAAACGAGATGGTGCTTGAAGCATTCGGCAGCTTGCCTCTGTGAAACCCATTCGTGGTTGGTTGCTCCTGCCCCAAAAAACCTGGCGGTGCCACTGTGTGTGCCGGCATCATGCCATCTAGCAGATGGGCATAAGTAGAGCCAGCCAAGAGACCATATATGAACATCAAATGTGTTTTCTAAGAGCATAGTTCATCGCCAAGAATATTTCAATGGTTAGCTGTTTTGTCCAATGCAGTCAAAGAGAAAGCAAGCAAAGGAGAGGCAAGGACCCTCTAAAAGTCACCCATTTTATAAATGACAAAACTTACAGTTCAAAGCAGGTCACAAAGAGTGTCTCACCCAACAATTTCTTGTATTCAGAATCAAAATCCGAGCACAAAAAGTCGGTCAGGGTGCCACCACAGCAAACTTTTTACTTATCTTCTGCTGAATTGCAAAGGGACACTCATAAAGGTCCAAGAGTCTACGCACGGAGGTGGGAAACTCCCACTTCACCCCAGGCTGATGGATGGTAGTTCACACTAAGTGGAAGGATGTGTGCCAGGGCACCATGCGGG
The DNA here is from genome assembly GCA_009819775.1 of Phoenicopterus ruber ruber. NCBI lineage: Eukaryota > Metazoa > Chordata > Aves > Phoenicopteriformes > Phoenicopteridae > Phoenicopterus > Phoenicopterus ruber. The sequence goes on from CM020215.1 coordinate 210,513,314, forward strand.
CTGGCACCTCCGTGGGGGCACGAGGCAACGGGGGCTTCCCGTGAAGGCTGGCAGGGCAGAGCATTGCAGCCAGGGCCGATTCCCACGACCCCAGACAGGGATCAGGGCAGGCCAGGGGGGAGCTGGGGGCAGCCCCAGCCACAGCATCGGGCACGTTTGCGGTGATTGGGGCAGGTCCAAGGTCAAGCTGGAAGTCTCTCAGTGCCTCAAGGCTTGAGGAGTAACTGTCCTCACTGTAGTTTGCCATGACTTTGAATGCAATTGTTACTCGAAAAACTAAAATGAGATTGCTTAATTTTTGGTGTCATTAATAGAACTTTTAACTGAATTTTGTGTAAAAGAAACTCAGCAGTAGTATAAATTACAATATTAATGGTATAAAGTATTTTTAGAGTAGGTTGATGTCCCAGCCTGTCCTTGGTCTGTCCCCATCCCCATCCCCATGGCCCTGCCTGGCAATCACGAGGCTGTGTCTGACCCTGGCTCCCCTCACTGGGCCTGATGCTGACCCCCGCCGCGGGCTGATGTCCGGGCCTTGCCTTGGCCTGTCCCCATTCCCATGGAGGTGCGCGATACTTGTCTCTCTCCATCAGCTGCAAAGGTGAGACCAGGTTTAGGCTAGGTCTCCAAGACACTTAGCTTCGGGCCCTCAGCTAGAAGGGCACCCATGTAAACATCTTCCCCACCAGCTCTAGTTAAAACAGAACTAGCATTGCAGGACCAAGCCTTTGAGAGGAGAACTCTGGAATTTTCAGCACTTTCAATTGTAATTATTTTTAAAAGCCTATGTTATAGTAATCCACAGTTTATGGTAAATGTGTTTTTACCCCGTTGGAGTTGTAACAATTTACTGAGGAGCTCTGCTTCTCTCACGTCGGGAAGACTTTGATTCAGGAAAAAAAGAAAGGTATATGGCTCAAGTATCATACTAAACTCAACAATAAATCATGTCTTCTTATACTTAATCGCTTTGCTGAATCGGGCTTGAGTATCTAGATCAGCATCATTGTTCACAGGAGCATTGTAAAGATATAAAAGGATGGGCTGTATACTGAATGGGAAAGGGAGCAAGAGGTATGAAAAGGGGAGGCTATTTTCCTTCAGTGATGACATGTCCTGGTTTAAGCTGGGGTAGCAGACAAACCTCTGAGGTGGAATGTATTGTGCACCCATGCCTGAAATCCTCATTTTGTGTTGTTTTAGGTATATATAGCTATGCCAGGAAGCATTACTGTTCTTTTGATTCTGTTTTGATCTGCCATTCCACGGCTCCTGGTATGACATACAAATTGCACTCAGGATGCTATTTGGGTATGTGTGGAAAGAATAAAAAAAAACCTACCAGCCTTTTAGTATCACCTTTCTTCGACAATTAAAAAGAGAATTCAGCTTTAACATCCCAAATAGATTGCTAGGTTTATATATGCTATTTTTCTTTTGTTGTTTAAAATAATTTAAAATGTCCTGTAAATGCATTTTGTTCGTATCTTGTAACCAAGCACTCCAAATCACTTCAAAGAAAATTAAAGAGTACACAAGTGATCTCTGTTCCACTTCCTAAAGCATGCCAGCAGAAAAGCAATCCTGCTCACTGTTATGCTAGCTAATCAGATATTAGGCCCATCCTATTACACATATTGGACACAATATAGTCTGCATTATTTCAGTTCACGGTATCACAAAATAAAATCACGTATCATAAAATTTCCTATTGCTACAAAAACAGTTCTTTCCCTTAGCAACAGCAATCAATCCGGGATAAAGTACATCATTGCTGAATCACCCTTCTGCATCAATTTCTAAGTTCAAGTTTGATCAGAGATCTGGATGTGACTTGTGACAGCTTCTCCACTCCATACCCATAATGACCCATAACGCCCATGTTCCAATGAAGCATTGCAAATCACTACCAGCAGCAAATGACTTAGAAGAACATCATTTTCTCATGGAGTGCTTCTTTACCAGAAAACAGTGTTCCCTTATTTTTGAAGCAAATTTAAATGGAGCCTCTCAACCAAGTCAAAACATGGCATTTGGACATTTTTTGATAAGAAACTAATGAATTTGTGCTTACAGTATTTTGTAATTTATACTGCATTTTAAGTAGTTTTACAAACTAAAAAGACAAACTGAACCATAAAACCAAAAATTTTGAATTTCATACGTATGATTTTTTTAAAATAATAAAATTCGTTAACAAAATTTCCAGCCCTACATTTGAGAGATCAGATCTACACGTAAGAGATCAGAATAACTTCCTCTGTTCAGGAGGCTAGTAACATTCCTCTCATAGGGGTTAGCCCTATGCCATTAAAATTATTGCCACAGAAGAAAAATCACCACAAAAGTAACAATTTGATATAAAATTTAAAAGCACATTATTTTGACTTGATTTTCTCTGAGTTTCCACAGATGGAGCATTTCGAGAAATTAACATGCCAAATAAAATCATCTATAAATTAATCAAATTATTTATATTTTCTCTTCTCATTCAGCATAAATAATTTTGGTAATTATCTGTAAATACTTAGAGAAAGTCGGATATTGAATTAATAGGTTTTCGCTTACATACAATTGTGCTCTGATGCTACTTCTGTATGTGTAAATTATCAGTCATAATTAATAATGTTCTGTGGGCCAAATTCAAGCCTGAAGCTGTGGCTCAACTAAATTCAGTATGTTTTCCAGAACTAAATTTGTCCTTTTTATTGTTACTCCTGAGGCATTCCAGGGGCATAAACCAACTTTTCCCCTAAATGGTTTCATTTAAATTCTGCTTCTATTGGGTTTTCTCACAACTCTAGAAGAAAAGATACCTTTTCCCTTTCCACATACTTCAATCAGATGACAAAGAGCAGATCACTCACTTTTTTCAGTCCTCTTTTTTCCATTCCTGCTTTTAGATGAACAGCTATTGACTATACTCAAAACCAATTTAACAACAATACAGTGTTTAGGAACTTTGTCTTTGTCTGTTGGAAGCCAACAAAGAATTCAAAAATCACCCTATTAAACAATCTTCTTAAGTTTTTAATCATCCTTCTGTGAGTATTTTTGCTCGCTCTGAAATTTTCGATCTGCCAGGAAAGCTGATTTATCATTAATTCAGTAAATAATGTGTTCTGAACGCAATCAGTCGATAAACTCTACCTTTTCAGTTGTCCAAAGTAATCCAAATACCCCCAAAGGGCATGGATTGTTTGAAGAAAGTATGTAACGCTATTTTTATCACAAATAAATTCTACCTATCTATGTCAATATTGTTAGTAATGCTATTATTAATATCGTTAAGAAGGAAAGCTGAAGCACTACAGCTGATGAACTATAATAAAACCATACTGCCACTCAAGAGTCATGCTGGTCTGCAGAAAATAACCTCCATAAGAAATCCCAAAATCCAAACAAATTTTTTCATAGAACTATTTATCAATTTAATCAAGAACTGTCTAAAGATAATTGGTGAATGTCTGTGCAGCATCCTAGAGACATTAATTAAAAAAAAAAAAAAAAGAAATTGCTGAGAGCAACAAAAAAATACATAAAGAAAGAACCCTCAGAACTTGTGAAGTCCATCTTCCTGCCTCAAGATGGGGGCAATTCCTAAGCTGTTCCAGACACCTGGTTACCTGAATTGTTGTCCAGCTTGTGTGTAAAGGTCTCCACAGGTGACAATGTCACTAGATATGCTGCATCAGTTGTCACCTGATTGCATTTTTTCATGCATGCAAAGAAACTTATAACCTGGGAAAAGGAAGTTTCATTGGGTTTTGGGTTGGCTGTTAATTACATAAGGTTGTGAGACAAGGTAGTCATTCTTGACGAAAGAACCATGAAAAAGAGGAACATTGTCTTGCTTTGACTGCTCTGACTGAATTTTATATTAGCTGTGCCGCTCCCTGGAAATCCAGCATCTGATTCTTTATCCTACCAGAGATCTTCTTGTGTCTTCTCATGTTAGGGTTTTTAGAGCTGGTGATGGAGCTGTTTCTAGACATGTTCTCCAAGCTTTGTTCAATTCTACCGAATTAACATAGATTTTCAATTGACAGTTTAGGTATACCAGACCCTAGAAATAAAGTAGCTAGATTGTCCACTCATGTAAAATCAGAGTAGAGACATTGTCTTGAGCATAAACAACCTACTTTGCTTTAAGCCTCAGTTATTTATCTTTAAATGGACTGAAGATCTGCCCAGACTAGCAAGATGACAAAGGAGAGTCAATAAGGATTCATCAACTCAGATCAATGTACCTGCTTTTTGTGGTTGTACTCTTCCTCCAACTGGCCTAATTCAGAGCCTTTTTTGCTGCCTCCTAGTTGTTCTTCTTTAATGTCCACTTTATTTCTGCCAGTCATTGCTGGTTATATAGAGAGTCAAACTACAAGTGTACTTGCTTCACAATCATTATAGTTTGCTAATTCCAAACGTCTTCATGCTTCACTTGATGCTAAAAGTGGCCTATTCTATGAACTCCAACAAATACGCTACAAAGGTAAGTTCCAAGATAAGATGGCAGTTGTGGGCACTGATAATAAAATCTTACACGAGGTCTTTGAAATTAAAACACTATTCTTGAACAACTGTGTTGGCTTATCGCCACAAATGATAGAAGTGATTAAGGATGTTACTCTACAAAGTGATATCATTATATCTTGTTTCAAAGCCTCAGCGTTTTACCTATGGCTTCATGACCTTACTTGGTTTCAGCAAAGTAGGTACTAATGAGAATGTACTTATCAGTAAATCAATCAAGAGAACTGATGATAGAAGACGAGGAAGATATTATATCCAGGCTGTTAAATATGTGTTGGTTTACTTACTGTTGTGGTCACATAAATTTTGAATGATTTCTTGGAGTCCTTTGTAAAGACAGTTCCTGGCCTAAAAAAGATATGCACAAAAATATCTTGCTAAGTCCAGTGACTAATATGTCATCATTAGGAAACTGGACAATACCAAAAATAATAAAATAAAGAACCCTAGATGAACTAGAGAATGAAGAGAAAATAAAAAGCCAGTTAGACATACAGAAGTCAATGTAACCAGATAGGATGTATCCAAGGATGTTGAAGAAACTGGCAAATGTCATTGCGGGGCCATTCTGCATCATCTTTTAAAGGTCATGGCAATCAGGGGAGGTTTCTGAGGGCTGCAGAAAAGGCAAATGCCACACAACTTCAAAAACAGCAGGGGACTACAGGCTGATCAGCCTCACCTCAGTCCCTAGGAAGGTGATGGAACGGATCCACTTAGAAGTTATTTCTAAACTCATGAAAGACAGGAGGGTGATTGGGAGCAGCCAGTACAGGTTTACCAACAGCAAATCACACCTGACCAGCCTCATTCCTTTCTATGATGAGGTGACTGGTGCTACGGACAAGGGAAGACACGTGGATCTTCTGTGCCTTGATTTTATCAGGGCCTTTGAAACAGTTCCCCATGCTCTCATCACAAAATTCATGAGTGGAGGCTGGATAAGTGAACAATAAGGTAGGTGGAAAATTGGCTAGACTGCCAGGCTCCAAGAGTCATGACTGGTAGTGCAAGGACCACCTGTCAGCGAGCAACTAGTGGGGTCCCTCGGGGATCAGTACTGGAACCATCACTGTTTAATACCTTCATTAATGACCTGGATGATGGCACAGAGTACACTCTCAGCAAATTTGGGGATGACACCAAAATGGTGAGAGCAGTCAGTATGCTAGAGGACAGGGCTGCTACTCAGAGGGACCTAGACAGCCTGGAGAAATGGGCTTGCAGGAACCTTATGATGTTCAATAAAAAGCAAAGTGCAAGGTCTTGCATCTAGGATACAATATCCCCATGCAACAGTATAGGCTGGGACCCAACCTTCTACGATGGAGCTTATCTACATGGAGGTCCTGGTGCATACCAAGTTGAACATGAGCCAGCAATGCACATTTGCAGCAAAGAAAGCCAACAGCCTTCTGGGATGCATTAGTAAGGATGTATCTAACAGATCCAGGCAAGTGATCTTCTCTATTCATTACCTGGGCATCTGGAGCAGTGTGCTCAATTTTGGACTTCCCAGTACAAGACAGACATGGGTATACTGGAGCAAGTGCAGCCTCCACTCCCCACCACCAAGCTGGACAGGAGGCTGGAACACACAACGTTCAAGCAGAGGCTGAGAGAGCTGTGCTTGCTCAGCCTGGAGAGGAGAAGGCTCAGAGAAACATGAGGAATTCCAGTTAGATACTAGGAAATATCTTTTCTGTAAGGATGGTCAAATACTAGAAGAGGTTGCACAAAGATGATGTGAAATCTCAATCCTTGGAGGTATTCCAGCTCAGTGGGACATGGTCCCTGGCAACCTCATCTAATTAGACCTGCTTCGGACAGGAGGTTGGACTAGATGACCTCCAGAGCTTCCCTTCCAACCTAAAATATTCTGTGATTCTATGATAAAAATCTCTTGTTATCAGCAGCTACCTACTTTGCCCATGCCTTGAGCGAGTACTGATTCCTGTGCCTTCAGTGAGTCCTGATTCCATGCTTAAATTTAGGGCTGATGACACATATCGTGTAGATCTTTTGAAGACAAAGATAGCAGAGGGGCGACAAGTACATTGTAACAGGAATTAACACTGGTAGAAATAAAACTGTACTACTCCAGGTCTATATTCAAACAGTGTTTCAATAACTTCTTTGAAAAGTAGAGAAATAAGTAGATCTGCCATTTTATTCACTAAATATCTTACAAATACTAAAAAAAGAAAGCTCTGCTATCCAGTAAATCCTTTGATGACAGTATCAAGAAGAGTGAAAGGCGGTTTTATAAAGCCGTATTTGTGTGCTTTAGAAACAAATACAAAAGGACAGGAAAAGACCAAAAGGCTCAAAGTAAATGTTTGAAAGACAAACAGGGATCTGCAACTTTGAAGGCCAATCTTAAAAAAAAAATCTTTTTGTTCTTGGTGTTTAACTGAATGTGGAGAAGGGAGCATCAAGTACTAAATTAGCTTGGGTGGCTTTTTTCTTCCTTTTCAGAGATCATCTCACATGAATGTGGTTTCTGCCCTATTAATCAGATGTAAGGGTCTCCTTGCATCTTGTCTCCTGTATCAGGAGCAGATACATTGGAAAAAATTAAATTTTTAAGGCAACTGTAGAATAAAGTACCCTTCACATTAGATAACATATTCCTCTTGTATTAGAGACTGGCTTTAGTCTTGTAGTCTGGGACACTGATTATGTTAGCTATACTGTTAGCATTAATTAGAGTAACTCTGTATATTATTGCAACCCTAGTACACCCCTTCTTCTATAGTGGAGATGGGTAATTTCCTGTGGCAATGAGTTCTTCAGGCTAATTGTACATTTTGTAGATAATTATAATTGCAGATAATTTTGTTTTATCAGCTTTGACTGCTCCTCATTTTCATTTCAGTGGATGCCTCTTGTTCAAATATTTAAGACTGTCAGAGGAGGAGCTCTTAAATCTACTTACACAGGCCTATGCTCATTCTCACATTTTTACAATCTCTTTTTTGTTCTTCCATTTTACACAAGACATTCACACAATGTCTGCCTGCTTCATTGCAGGCAACGATAACTGAACTCCATCATCCCTTGGTTCACTTTCAGAACCAATCAGATATACCTCAGCTCTAGTTTAGAAGTTATAGACCCACTCTAGCATGAGCCTGACCTAACATGTCTTGCAACCTACTTAGCAAAGCCTGCAACGAATGGCAGACATATCCCCAACTGATAAAGTGTTAGAAGCAACAGAACTAAATTAGACTGAGTCCACTCACATTTACAACAGCAGACCAAGTTCAGAATCAAGGTGTAACCAACTCTCCCTCACAAATAATTCCCAACACCAAATCCTCTATTCAAATTAACTTAATACCACATCTGTTAAGAACAACTGACACATGTTGGAGATTTCAGATTACCACAGGAGCCCTGCAGCTGTCTAACAAATTTTCCTCCTAAACTATTTCTTTTTGACAGAACCTTTAATATTTGGGGGGGGGGGGGGGGGGGGGATTATTTACTTTCCATGGCAAGCATTGTTTTTTAATGAAAAAACACATGTGGTCACCTTGAATTTTGTAGCTAGAAATATTGCTGCTGAGTGCCTTTGGAACTGTATGTGAGATTCCACCTCCTTCATCTCTCTGGTGAGGGTCACTGAAGGACAGCACCTCTGGGCAGCACTCCCTTTCTAGCAGCATGTCAAAGCTGTTTATCAAGATCATGACGGGGAATATGTCGCAGTTCAGAGGAAAAAATACGATGGATTACAGTGATATCTCTTTTTGACCAGCAGTCGACCTCACCACCACTTTTCCTCTTACCTTAATACTAATAATTATCTATTATATACTAATAAAATAGAAACATGATATAAATAAAAATTATATATTTATATACTAAAACCAATTAAGATAAAGGTAATAGTGACAAAATTATAGCATTGACAGCTTCAGAACTCCGGATTAGTATCTGAGCCTTGGTATCAGTTACCTGTTGCAATTATGAGGAATTAAAGCATTTATCTGAAGAATGTGTAAGCACAAATTCTTTGGTCGTTGTAAGGCAGCATCTCTGTAGGCCGTTCTGAAAGCAGGTCAATTCTTTGCAGAAAATTTGTGAAAACTGATCTCTCAACAGGATCTTTTCTTAGAAATATGCTTAAAAGCTTGTAGGAGGAGAAAAAAGATGTCATTAAATGTGGAAAACTAGAGAAGCAGATACCTTACACTGAGTCTTATCTTACCATGGTAGTTTCGAACTGACACAGATTTTGGTAAACTAGAGAGCAGCCATGTTGCCAACACAACCAATTTATGCTTTTTTGCCTCTTTTGAGCACGAATAGCTGACACTGCACTGCATCTTAAGCTACACTATGCTGGCCAGTGAATACAAAAGGCAGAATGAGACATAGACTCATGGTGCGTGCTAGAGGTTGAGAAATGAGGTAAATAGGATAGGCTGTTTCCCCATGATCCGACTGAAGACTAGATAGATCTTGCAGGAACAGAAGGGAGATTATTAGTTCTCCTGATTTCTTGCATGGACCTGGAGTTCTGTTTACAATCCAGCCTACAATGAAGAATGATCTGTGAAGAACAGACGTCTATCATCTTATTTTACTACTCATTTTTTATTTGACACTGATACGTCACAAGGAGAGACAAGAATTTGTATGCCTTCTAGAAGGCCACAAACTGAAAGATTAACCAATTAAATGATTTAAAGAAGAGCTAGAGAGAAGTCAACGATGAAGGCAGTGTTGGTAAGCATGGCACAAAGGTGTGAAACCCAAGGATATGTGGGCACAAAAGGGTGCCAAACCACCACTTTTACTTCAAACATTACCATAGGTGGAAGAGTTTGGGTCTGGAGCATCTGCAGGAACTCAGGAACACCACTGCCTCCCACAGAAGCGACACACTGGTAGGCTGTTTAGCCGATTGCTTCCATGGGCCACAGTCTCTGGGAAGAAGGGTCTCATGGCTTTTCATTTCTACCAAGTTCCTGAGGGAGAGGAACTGCTGTCTTGCACAAGGGCAGCTGCTCCCAGGTCTCACTACCCACATTTCATGGACTGTATTTACACTACACAGGGGAATGGCTAATTCCCAGTGGGTACCATACATCATGCATTTCCTATCATTGGAAAGATCTGCCAAGTGAGGTGCTTTTCTTATCAGTTGTTTCATCCTTGTCTTGAGGGCAGTGACAGCCAAAGATTACAATGGAGACAACAGCATTACTTGCAAGGACACAGGAAGAGAATCTCTGCTCTTCCCAGCAGGAAAATAAAACTTGTTTAATCTATTAGACAAGGATATGAAGGCTTCTGGATGCCATCATGACTCTGCAGATATCATTATGAGCTAATTCATTTATGGACAGAATATCACCAGGGCTTTCTATTGACCTGGAAAGGCCATGGGATGCAGAGTGCTAAAGGAAAAACCTCCTGGGGCTCTCACACATGCCTGTAACAGCAGCAAATCAGCCTTCCCACATTCACTGGTTTAAGTTAATCTCTCTCTGCTGCATATTGTGGTAGGTCAGCTGCACACTTATGACCTATTATCACATCTCAGCTGAGGAGGGGTGTCCTTTCAAACTTTCTTTTGTTAATCTGATGCTGCTCTTGCACTTTTCCTGTATTCAACAAAATCACAGTAAAATGCTTGTAAGGCAGAGTCTGCTCTTGTCGGTAGTCACAGATTCAAGCACTGAGGTTCAGTTTTTAAGGTGCTACATTTTTTATTGCTGGTAATAAAAGCTGGAATTACACATGCTAAGGTAATTAAATCTCATGCTTCCAGGAAAAATGCCTCTGTCCTACTGATAATTCTGGATATATGATTTATTGAACAGATGTATCTGTATCAGACACTGCTGAGCACAGAACAGTGGCTTGATGAATCTATTATGTCCCCTGAAGGGGAAATCACCACTCTTTTGGTTTGTGCTAGTCACAAGCTACATTAGCATAACAGATCAGACACAGCAGAAGGCAACTACTGCTCTGGGAATAGGCGGCCAGGATCACATCCAAACTACAAGGCTTATTAGTGGAACAAGCAAACACCAAATCAGCATCTGCAGGACCTGATGGGATTCACTATGGGATGCAAAACTGGGAGTCAGCATATTCTCTGGCATAGATCAAAAAGTCATTAAAATCAGAGATGTCACCAAAAGACCAGAGGAAATCTAAGTGTGGTGCCAATGTTAAAGAATGAAGAGATGAGAGTAATAGACCAGAAAATGTGGCTTCTATAGCCGTAAGCATGTTGGAATGAATCTTTCAGTAGAGATAAGGTGGTTATTAAAATAAATCCAAAGGGGCAAAATGATGCAGTGGCAAAAGCTCAATGTTTGCCAATGCCAATCACACAGGAGCAGCTATGACCCTCTATTTCTTTTTGTTCCATGGAGTTGACCAGTAGACACTGACTTTATAATGGTCTTTGCCATAAATACCAGAGAAGAGCACAGGAAAAATTATCTTCACAGACAGGGGACGTGATAATAGAAAAGCATCACATTTTGGAGGGGTTATGTTGAATTCTTATGTATATTATTTATCATAGAAAAAGTCAAATTAAAGTATCTAAACAACTGGAAGACACGATGGAGATCAGTGTAGCAAGCAAGAGACTTGTCGCCAGGGCTGACGAGCAAATCTACAAGGCAGTAAAAGAGACCTTTTAGCTTCTTCTTTACTTCTCCTTTTCTACTATTAGAAAGCAAAATTGAGCCTACAATATCGATGAATTCACTCCTCTCTTACCAGTAACTATTGCTGTTCTTGAGCTTTCAGGCTTTCCTGTATCACAATGGACAGAATTATCAGGAGACCAGTGAATCATCCAGTATTCATTTATGTCCTCCACTTGTTCTGACAATTATTGTTAAGGGGGAGATGCTGGGGAAATATATGCACTGAGACCTGATTGCCAATTGTATGAGCTAGTTTTATTACATTACATGGGCACATTCCTAATAGGAATCCATACTTGAAGAAAAATTAACTGAGCTGGCGAGTGAATCAGTATTAGTCTTCTCCATTCTACAATATTAATAGAAATTACAAAAGACTCATGCTAGAAATCACTTTCGGAGACAGAAATGGATATTGCACTGCTTAAATGGATGTTCCAGGCAAACAGACTATTTTAATCATGGTGTAAACTGCTGCCTCTTTGAAATACTCAGTGTAAACCTTAAGGGTATCCTTGTCACTAGGACATATGAGTTATGGTTCTGCATCTCCACCTTCTAGAAACACATCATCAGAGGTCCTTTTTGATTTTAAGCATGCATATTTATTATTACTGGAAAAGAATAATGAGGCATGATTTTCCTACGTATAATTTATCCAGCAGCTGGATCCAGCTGCTCCATAGATGTTTGCACCACACAAGGCAATGCCAGTAGGAGCTACCTTTGCCTCAATAAAAATACATTTATTTATATTCTCATATCAATCAATGATTATCAAGTACTATTGTGGTAAGTTCCACAAGGAAGCCAAGCTCATGACAGCTATGACAGCTGCACACAGAATTGCTACTATGAGGTGATCTCCATATGTAAGAGAGAAGAGCCTATAAAAGATATACAAATGTACCTATAGATACTATTAGGCAGAAGCAGAGGACTTGAGAGTGTTTCTTGATAGCAGCAGGTGTAGGTGTAGAATCATTTAAAGGAAGAGGCAAGTCAAGATAGAAGAGGGCTTCTGCCTGAAGAGTTTCTCCAGGATATCAAAAACATTCCCAACTTTTCCTTATATAGTACTGGAAATCACTAGGGGAATACAGCGGGTTTGCTGTCACAAAAAGCAGGAATCTGCCTGCCTTAGGGGCTCAGCTCCAAATTGAATGTTTCTCAAGCAAGTTTGTGCAAGATAACATATGCTAAATAGCTAAGAAACAGAAAAAGCCAAATTTACTCATATTAGAAATTGAACCAGCTTCCATATCTCTGAATTTACAGTGATTTTCAGCAACGAGACCTCCCTCAACCAACATAATACCCTTTGAGAGGAGAAAGCTGGCTGGATGTTTGTCCTTTTCATGATGCTGGAGCAGGTGAAGGGATTTTTCCCTTTTTGCTCGGGGGTAAGTTGCTAGGAAGAAGACTTGGAACTACATAACTTTTGCATTTACTGCTGCTTGGACAAGACACAGGTTCACCAAGTATGAGTCTTCAGATCCTGATCAAATTTTATCTAAGTAAGTTTCTTTCCCTAGGAAATCTTGGACAGCCTTTTGTGATTCTGCTGCGTCATTCCTGATTTAGAGCTGGGGAGATGAACTAACATGAAAATATCAGAAAAATTATAACCTTAGGTAACACCTGGATCATGCTGCAACTCATAGAAATTCACCTCCAGAATACGAATGCCTTTTTCCTGGTTTATGTTTCCCTTTTTTCATCCCTTAGAAATTCCCATTGATTTGGATCAGTTACTTCTGTAAGAGGACGCCTTTTAAAGCTCTTTATATTCACGTAATTTTAGGCCAAGAAGATTTTCTAGGACGTGCTTAAGTTGAAGCTTCTTAGAAATAAAGGGGAATGGGGACAGAGTAGTTCTAGTTACTCAAACCCATTTTTCTCCTTGGGATAAAATAGCATTGCATGACCACTCTGCTGGGTTGCCACAACCACTCATTCAACCTGGTCTGAAGGGAGACTATGAATTGAAAATAGGTTGAAATTAATGACTGGTTAACTTAATGTGTTACCTTTATGTCATTACTGCATATTGCTGGATAGCTGAGTTAACACATTACTTGCAAATGAATATTTATTGCTATGGGATCGTCATTAGCATCTTATTGTAAATTGAATTGAACCTTGGAGCTTTTTGCTGGGGTGCTTTTATTGTTTAAATCTAAACATTCATTGCTAGATGACTCCTGGGAAGGTTTTGAACTACACTAGCCTAGTGTAATTCAAACCTTTGAACTACTAGAAGTCTGCAGCAACCATAAGGGAAGAATCTTCATCTAGAAAAAACACTGAGAACACAAAGACTGGGAGATATTAAGACTGGTACACCTATAAAGGCAATCAAAATAGCAACAGCAGAACATCTTTTAAAAACAGTTGCTAGTTTTAAATATCATTTATCAGAACACTGGCATGGCTGCGTAAGAAAAAAGTATCAATATCAGACCTGCCTTGTGGGATTTCAAACAGCATGTTTCTTCCTTCACATTTGCATGCTATTAGAGACATCCATGCTGATTTGGATAGCTTCTGTTATCCCAGTCCTTACCCAGTCCATTGCATGTGTCATGGCAAGGGAAAGGAGAGGCTCATCTGATCACGTATTATTTTCTTTCTTTGTCTGTGTCCTTCTCTAGTCACATTTCAATGTGTTGTTCAGATGTGGCAAAGGGTTCGAACTCTCTAAAATAACTAAATTAATGTACATTTTTGCCTTTTAAGTGCTTGGATGAAGGGAAAGGCTGAAACATGAGTTTCACATCTTAGCAAACCCCAAGAAGATGCACAAAGAGGAGAACACTATCAAATACCCCAATCATGGGTTGCTTCAGATAGAACACAAACAGCAAATTCAAGGGCAATCAGGCCTCATTAGCTCTGATTGTCCCAGAACTGCTTCTTTTTTACCTAATAGGTACTTATTTTTACAGATATTAAGGTGTAAACACAGCAGGGGATGACAGATTCCAGGAGCCAGAGATGGGTCTTTGTGAAGTATACAATTTGTTTCTGCCACTGCTCTTTTATTGTTAACATTATAGAAGGTTTATATATCACAATGGCAGTCAATAGAAATGGCAATCAAAAGGTAATGATGTATTTCCAGAAGCTAGAATGTGGGGGCTTTCACACTGTCTACCTTTAGGGCTTCTAACTTAACAGTTTAGCCTTGCTGAGTTTTATCTCACCCTGAGAGCATTCTTGCCCTCTCCAGAGAGAATATTAATAGAAAACCATCTATGAACTAACCCTTCAAATGGCTTTCTTTCTCTTCATAGACCACATGAAAGTTAGATGGCAATTCAAGATGGTGTGAACTTTGCCTTGGAGATGTTGGCACAGCTCCTGAAGATGATGGGAAAGAACAGCCTCCATAACTCATCCTTGTGTGGCCTTCCTTAGTAAGTTTTTAAGACTCAGGCAAGTTGGTTTTTGATACTCCACCTTTTTATGTGCCTGCCCCTGGGTATTTAGCATGGACACAAATATTACCACCGGCCATAAATTCACTCCCCTCCTCCCAACAGCCAGCTCTAGGTTCTGACTCAGGGAACTCCTGGCATAGAGTATTCCACAGGCAGACTATGTGCTTTTACTGCTTTTCTTCTAACAGCTGGCAATTTATATTTTTACTGAAGACTAAACAGCTCTGTAACATTTTGACAAGCCAGATGTTAATACATGTCTTCATACTATCCAGCAAAAAGACATGGCCATTGGTTATAAGAAATGAAGCTTTAGGCTACACCCAAGTTCCCGATCACCAATATCCCACAGTGCTTACCCTATTATCATTGCTGCCATGATTCCTTGTACCTCTTATACAGAGTAAAACAGAAATGAAGGCTGCTAAGTTTTCTTTCCACTCTCCAAATCCAATGCACATCAACCAAAGTTCATCACTACCTTTTCTGCTGATACCTATTGCTGGCAGTTCAGTTCCCCCCTGGAAGGGGACGTCCAGGCTTCCTTCTACTGACTGTGTGTGAGACTGACAATACTCAGCCCCTTTGAGATCAGGCCACTTTTCCGCTATCAGCAAGTCTAGACCTGCCTCTTTCTAATTCAGACTTCCCAAGATCTCATCTTGTAAGTATGCAGGAAGAAACGGTGTCATCAGAAATCTATAGCCAACGCCTTCTGAAGCTACTAGTAGCTGCACAAGTGCAAAACTGGTCAAAAGAAATTTGTAAAGTGTTCTCCTACATAACAGAAGTCACATAAAATATTCTACTGCTTGCACACTGAGTCTGCTACTCATTTATATCACTGCCAGTGAGGCTAGGACTGGATCTGTAATCACTGATGGCGTAACTGAGCAGAAGTATTCAAGCACCTGTTAGGTATGCTAGTCATTCTAGCTGAGGCTCATCCTGCAGGAAAATAAAACTCCACTTGAGTAAGCAAGTGACACGTTTTGCCTCCAGGTGCTATACTTTGCTTCCCTGTGTGGACAAATTACAGAAAAGGCAGGAAAGGATCTGAAGAGGGTACCTAGTCTAGTCCCAAGTTCCACCAGAACTATTTACATCTGTCTAACCTGTCCGTAATGGCTTCTGTTGATAAAAATTCCAGCTTCTCTAAATAATATGTTCCCTGTGCCACTCTTACCAGCTCTTATCTACAAAATTCATGCCCTCAGTCTTAACAGATCTATATAAAGGAACAAAGACTTCTCACATGACTAGGGTAACATGCCAAATGGAATAAGAATGCAGTCATCTGCCAGTTAATTTGATCCTGTGGGTAACCATCAAGGTGCTGAGTAATCTGTACTCTGACTGAAGCCAGAGGCTGTTAGAAGGAGCCTCGCTCTTTGCAAAACTTGTTTCCCAGAGAAATAAAATAAAATCATTTGGCATGTCTCAACTCAGGCTGTGTTTACACTGTCTAGAAACAGCCAGCAAGGAAACAGAATCATGACAAACTACTGTGGTATTTCTTGTAGCACCAGTCAAA
>CM020215.1:217551876-217636876 GCA_009819775.1 Phoenicopterus ruber ruber
TCTCTGCTTTCCCTTGAGGGGAAAGATTGGAAAATAGTGATCAGGCTGTTCCTACTAAGGTTGGGCTCTTGCTCGGAAAGCCTTTTTTTCTTTTGGTCCAAAGTGTTTTATCAGCATTTTCGTTAGCTCTAATAATAGCAGAACTCCTTTTGTGCTGCCTCTTTTCGCTGAAGACTCCGGGGAGCAGAGCTGGTGTCCCAGCATGTAAAGGCTTGTCCTCCCCACCAAAGCCCATTTCTAGTCTTGGTCAGGGCTTTGGGTGGGCAGTGATCACCCCAAAGTCCTCGTATTTTTGGTGTTGTCTTGTCCCTCTGAAGTCTTTGTATGTGTCTCCAAACAGCCCCCGAAAGCCACATGGTGGCAAGCTGCCTGCGAGACCCAGTAAGCAGGAGGTGCATGGGGAGGGGTCAGAAGAAGATGTGTTTGGAGCTGATTTTTGCTCCTGTGCCCTAGAATCATAGAATCATAGAATGGTTCTGGTTGGAAGAGACCTACAAGATCATTGGGTCCAACTGTTAACCTATCACTACCAAGTCCACCACTAAATCATATCCCTTAGGGCCTCATCTAACGTCTTTTGAATACCTCCAGGGATGGGGACTCCACCACTGCCCTGGGCAGCCTGTTCCAATGCCCGACAACCCTTTGGGAAGAAATTTTTATGAATGTCCAATCTAAACCTCCCCTGGCGCAACTTGAGGCCGTTTCCTCTTGTTCTGTCGTCTGTTACTAGGGAGAAGAGTCCGACCCCCATCTCTCTACATCCTCCTTTCAGGGAGTTGCAGAGAGCAAGAAGGTCTCCCCTCAGCCTCCTTTTCTCCAGGCCAAACCCCCCCAGGTCCCTCAGCCGCTCCTCACAGCACTTGTGCTCCAGCCCCTTCCCCAGCTCCGTTGCCCGTCTCTGGACACGCTCCAGCCCCTCAGTGTCTGTCTTGGAGTGAGGGGCCCAGAACTGACCCCAGCACTCGAGGTGCGGCCTCGCCAGGGCCGAGTCCAGGGGGACGATCCCTGCCCTGGTCCTGCTGGCCACACTAGTGCTGATACAGGCCAGGATGCCGTTGGCCTTCTTGGCCACCTGGGCACACTGCTGGCTCATCTTCAGCCGCTGTTGACCAACCCCCCAGGCCCTTTCCCGCCGGGCACTTTCCAGTCACTCCCCCCCAAGCCTGTAGCGCTGCCTGGGGTTGGTGTGACCCAAGGGCAGGACCCGGCACTTGGCCTTGTTGAACCTCATACACTTGGCCTCGGCCCATTGCTCCAGCCTGTCCAGACCCTCTGTAGCCGTCCTGCCCTCAGGCAGATCAACACTCCCCCAGCTTGTGTCCTCTGCAAACTTACTGAGGGTGCCACTCGATCCCCTCGTCCAGATCAGTGATAAAGATATTGAACAGAACTGGCCCCAGTACTGAGCCCTGGGGAACACCACTGGTGACCGGCCGCCAGCTGGATTTAGCTCCATTCCCCACAACTCTTCAGGCCCGGCCGTCCAGCCAGTTTCCTACCCAGCGCAGAATACGCCTGTCCAAGCCATGAGCAGCCAGTTTCTCTGGGAGGATGCTGGGGAGACGGTGTCAAAGGCTTTACTAAAGTCCAGGTACACAACGTCCACAGCCTTTCCCTCATCCACTAAGCGGGTCACCATGTCGTAGAAGGAGATCAGGTTGGTTGGGCTGGACCTGCCTTTCATAAACCCGTGCTGACTGGGCCCGATCACCCGGTTGTCCCATACGTGCCATGTGTTGGCACAGCCTGGCCCCTGTGATGGCCACCCAGCACCTCTCGCCAAGCACCACCCAGCCTCACACCCGCTTTCCTGGGGGTGTTCAGCAGCTACAGTCCTGCTTCCTTTGGATGCAGCGGAGAAGAAAAAGCAAATGCATAAGTGTGGGGTGAATTCTCAAGCTCAGCTCCATCTTTACCCAGCGCAGGGCAGGGCAGGGTTTGGGAACATAACATAATCGCAAATAAGAGGGACTCCTCTTGTTTGGAGATGCTACAAGCTCAAGTGAGTGATAAATGGAAAGCGGTGCCCAGCTCCGCTTGCAGATGGGGGAAGAGGGGCTTCCCCGAAGTGGAAGATGACAGCAGCTGGAAAGTGCCCCGGGAGGCTGGAGGGAAGCACGGGGAGAAGCACCCGTGGGCCCAAAAGTGCAGGAGGCGGGAAGAAGCATCAGGAAGAGCCATCTCTCCTGTCTGCTCCAGTCGCAGCAGCTGAACATCATCTCAGGATGTGTCAGGATCTCGGATTCCCCGTGCCACTTGATTTTGGGTTACTTTCAATACGGATGGGCTGCCTGAGCTAATTCCCAGCTCGTACAAGAAACCATTCCTGGCAAAATGGAGAGGAGGAGCGTGAAAGAGCGGGAGTGGTGACTCTCTTGCTGCTGCCGCTGCTGAGAGCAGACCCGGCCATCGCAGCATCCTCCGCTCCCCACCACTCCCCATCCCCTCTGCAAACCACCAGACAAAGCTCCTTTATTGCAAGGCCAGAGCAGGGAGGGGGAAAAAACAGAGTTGTTAAGCTGAGACTATATTAAGCCACGGAAAACCACAAAAATAAGTGCCTGCAATCCCAGCAGTGCTAAACCTGTCCGCTGACTTCCCCTCCGAAACCAATCTCGACCTGACCCGGGTGGGGAAAACGCCTGTAGTCGTAACCACCCCGTCATGAAAACACAAAGCGAGGCATTTATCCGAGCGTTTGATTGCACAGCTCGGTGCCGTGATCTGCTCTGCTCTGCAAAATAACAAAGCCAAGACGCTGCAGGTAACAGTCAGGCCAAGAAATCTGCGAGTTTCATTCCCTACAAGTGAGTTTTGGCACAGTAGCTACTTCACACCCAATTAATTACTTCAGCACCAGATTATACTTGCAGGCTCCAATAGAAGTGATAATAGGAACCAATTAAATTAATTTATATTTACTTTGTAAGCATATTTTCCTTTGGTAAATCTTTGCTTTAATTTGACAGATTGGACTCCAGCATTTTGTTTTTGTTAAGAGATACGGCCCTAAATCCAGAGGAACAAATCCAAACCTGTAAAACCAAGGAGTCCTTCCCTTCCAGGTTCAAAAACACGTAGGACATGGAGTTAAAAACAAAAAAAAAAGAAAAAAGAAGGATGTGTGCACGTGCCCGGACTAATAAAAACATCCCGTGAAATGTGTGGGGAGGTGCCAGCGTGTCTTGCTGGAAGGACACGAGCGTGAGCTGGGTTGGAGGTGGTGGTTGGAGACATGTCCATGCCAGAGCTCGAAGCTGAGATAAGCTTTCCCGTCGCAGCAGGTAGGGTCACAAAACAAACAGCTTGCATGGGAGAGAGCCACGTTCTGCCGTCACCTGCTGTCGGGGAACTGGCTTGCTAAGTGCAACTGGTTAAAATGGGATGGTCCCGGTTTATGCCGTTATATTTTGGTATAAATCTTAAATGGTTAAATACTTTTGTGTCATGGTAGCACGTGAATGTCTGCTCCTTTTGCACCCAGTTTGGATGTCTCTACAGCACACTGGTCCGGGAACAGCTTAAGGCCTTGGCGTCTTGTGTGAGCTCCATATAGGATGACTCAGAAGTGAACGATGTTTAACCCATTGCATTATTTCATCCACGCTCGGGGAAGAACCCTGATAAAGGACAGTACCAGTCAGCTAAAGAGTGGCCTGTCGGAGATAGAACAAGCCTCGAAACCAGACCTGTGTCCCAGTGTGTGATGCTGTACATTTGTATCCCCGTTAGCCTTCCCTATCCCCCCGGCAGCCCTTCTTTCCTCCCCTTTCCCCCTCTGGCACTGTCCCCACCAGCCTCCGAGGGTTCATGAAGTGAAGACCTTCTTTTCAGCCTGGTGAAACCATTCCTGACATGTTTAAGGCACCTTCCACCCTTTCTTCTCCTCTCATCTCTTGAGCATCTATCACAGGGAAGTGCAACTCTAGCAAAACCGTTCTTGGAAAACCAAACGTGGGGACCTGCCAGAGCCCTCCACTGCCCCAGGACAGGCTGATCTGGTGTTTTCCCACAAGCTTCAAGCAACAGACTGAGAACTGCAGTGTGAACCACGTTGTCCCTTGCTAAAAACCTCCATTGACGTTGGTAAGGTCTTTATGGTGGCTTCCACTGATGGCATTAAATCATGGACCCCATTAAAGGCGGCAGGGCTAGGGACACCCGTGATGACAGCGTGGCCCTGCGACTAAGAGATCAGGAGAGAAATGTCTTTGCGCTGGTGATGGTGGGCTGGGTGTGTGCCTGATGGGAGCAAATACATGTCCTCATGGACCCTCACTTTGTCTACATGGAGAGGAGCTGGGCTGAAGCCTCTGCCTTCCTCTGAGCTGGCAGAAACAGGGACACGATGGGGAAAACCTACTCCTTTCTTTCCCTGTGGGATGAAAGTCAGGCAGCTCACCAAAGTTGCTGAAGAGGCTTTGGGGACACTTTAATGCCTTCGGAAAGACATTGAGCTCCTTCTGGGCTCTGGAAATTTGCTACTTCCAATGTTGCTGTTTTCTCAGCCTAGCATAGCGTGTGGATTTTACAGCCGTAGAGTTGCTACTCATTTTTCACCTTCTGGATGGTGATTTATGGCTTCTGGAACAAAGGTTAAACCCTCTTCCTCTCCTTGTTAGTGCTGTTTCACACGCTTCACACAGATCGGTGCCATTGCACTCGGAAGAGTTTGTTGGCCAAGGTCCCATAAAATCTAATTTTCTCTTCACTTTGGATTTCCCGTGCTTTGTGTCTGGGAGATGTGTGGGTATCTCATCGCAGCAGACCCATGAATCAGAAGCCTCCAGTGCAATACAGTGGAGAAGAATCAAAAAAAAATAGCATCTACAGGACAACACAAGTAATCCCATCTCCTCTGGCATGTTCTAGTGAGGCAGTAACATCAGGCTGCCACAGGGTGCTGGGCAGGCCCCTGTTTTCTTTGCCCATGAGAGGGTACATTGCCCACTCAAGAGCATGCTTGTGAAGATAGACAGGCATTCGGCAAGTCAGCAGCCTTGTTTGCCCTCCTCCAATCCTTCTGCAAAAAAAATCAAGGAAATAAAAACACTATGTTACGTGAAGGACATGCTGCATCCTTGCAGGCTAGACTTCCCCAAACCCATTTTAGCTAATTTTCCTCTTCTGACTCACCATTTTCCCTTTTAAGGCTCAGCTTGCTTTCTGCTGGTGACCACGATGGAGAACTGCACGTGGACGGTCTCTGTGGCCTTAGCTGCTGCATTCCCACGGAGCTGGGCTGTAGATGGGGTCATCGCTGAAAGCCGGAGGTTGGTCCTGAGCTGAAGGCACCAGTACTGATCTGTGCATCCCATGACCCATCTGCCGGTGACCCATGATGGCTGTAGCTGCTGCGGGTGGGCAGTGTCCTGAACCTAGAGGAAGGCTCCAACACGTGGTTCTTCCTCCGCAGTGAGACACTTAAATGCTTTACCACCACACCCCATGAGCCATTGTTATACTTGGCTTATTCTTCCGCCAGATGCAGGTTTTTCAGTTTTAAAGGAGAACTTAAAAATGAAAACTATGCGAGGAGAGATTTATGGGCTGTGTTACCACTGGGCCAGGCAGTGAAGGCCTTAAGAGCTGAAGTCAGTCTGCACAAATATTCAAGTTCTGCTTTTCACCTTCCGTGAACTCCATCAGATTGACTGAGAATAGCCTCGGTGCTCTCCTGTCTACTGCAGTTAAATCTGAACATCCTTTAGAGCAAGAGATGAGACCTAACCAGGCTGTGCCAGAAGAACCCCAGAAGGGAAACTATATGAGCCACCATTTCTGGGACACGCTGAGCAAGCCATGAGGATATCACATTATCGCTTCTGTGTCTCATTCAGCCCTTCTCCATCCTTAGTGGAAGCCTCCCATGAGCCCTGAACGTGTCCCTGCTTCTTCCTCTGGCTCCCTCTGAAAAGCTAGTTTCTGCCTTAATAATTTTAGGAGAGGAGTTGAAGTATCAAACAACATGAACATTTTAACACCATCAAAGGCCCACACCAGACTGAGAAACGAGACTCTTGGGTTGTTTGAATTCTTGCCTCTTCACCCCTCACCCTTCTCTCTGCTTAGGCCCCTCATGTGCATCGACTGTATCAATAAAAGCCTAGTTTGTGAATTGTCCAAGCTAGTGCTATGTCAACCTATTTCGAAAGGCCCCCCCAAAAAGTGAAAAGTCACAAAAAGTTTCAAAAGCCTAGGAAAAACAATTCTCATGCTAGATCTCCACCTGCTTCTCTTACAGAGGGGAAGGTCAAGAGGAGACTCAAGAAGGGTAGAAGTTCGTCCTCAGGAGAAAACACCCAGAGACAACAGAGCCTTGTAGTCTATCAGAGGTCCAAGGCCGGAACCTAAAAGCAGACATATTTCATTTCAAAATGAGGCCCAGTGCTTTAACAGTGGGAATGATTAAGTGTTGAGACAAAATACCAATGAAAGTAGTAGATTCTTCCTCTTCAGATATTTTCAAATTGTGAGCAGATGCCTGCTGGAACAGAGGTTTTAGCCAAGCACAAGTTATTGGGTTCCTTATTGGAGTATGCAATTTTATGGTCCATATTATATGGAGCTCAGAATAGATGATCTTATGGCCCACTGTGACTTTAAAATATAAGAAACAGGTAGTTCTGGATCGAAAGGAGCCAGGTTTCCTCTGGATTTGTGTCTTGAGGCTGACTGACTCTGCTGCCTAAGAAGACACAAAATCCAATTGAAGCTTTTCTCATTTAACAGCCGTGCTGTTAAAAAAGCAGACTCTATTTCCAAGTTGAATTTGTCTGGCTTCGGTGTGGTTATGGGTCTGCCTCTCTCTGCTTGACTGGCTAGAAAGCCTTGCTCTCAGGGGGATACCAAGCAAAGCCTCTTTGGCCTCTAATCTCCTTCAAGTGTGGTTGAACTTGGCCAACGGAGTCGGATGCTGTTATAGCAGGAGCGGACAGACATGAGCACGCACACACGCTCAGTCTGACAGAGAGAAGATTGCAATAGCTTCATTTCTCCAGGCTAAAATAGAGAATAATGAAGGTTAACATTAAATTAAAGGAAAATTTATCTCTTCAGACAAAAGTTGATATGTTTGAGAACATCCTCAATCAAAGCGGTTGCCTCTGATCGCAGGGGACTGAGTCAGATGACCCCAAAGATCTTGTCATGTCTTTTGGGGTTATAGACTAAATATTCACGTCAGCCTGACTTTATTTATTCTTGGATTTGTAAAATGTGAGAGTCATTCAGTGCATAAATCTGGTCCCTACTCAGTTTTCATGAGAGGCTGGCAGCTCACCCTCTAAAAATAAAAGCTCAAGTGGTATTCACTGTCCACATCATCTGAGCCAGTTAGGATTCAATTAAGAGCATTTCTGGGCTGTATTTTAGGAGTTAGTGTCTGTCAAGATTTTACCTTGGGGTTCTTGGGTTAAACCTTCCTGTCTCGGTGTCGTGCTGTGTGGAATAGCTTTGCTCTTTGAAGGAATCCATCTCCCTGTCTTTCCCCCCACACCCTCCCACAGACACGAGGGTGAGCTGATTTTTGGTATGTAGTAATAACAATTTGTCAGGATGCCAAGTTCAAAGCCTCTAACCTACTGCCAATGCGAAGCCCAAGAGTGAGGTCACGACTAATCTCAGACTTCTGACCTCCCAGTCACATCCACCATTACTGGATCAGAGGGGAGATGTGGAAGGGCTTATTTTGAAAGGTTTTAGATTTCAGGTGAGGTCAACAAAAGATTTGCCCAGATGGAAGAAATCAAGAGGATAATATGGAGCATATTAGGGAAGATGAAAGGCGTTGTGTAAAGCAATCTCCTCCTTAGCCTAGAAAGGAAAGTCTAACTACCAGGGTTAACCTTCCGGTAATGGCAAATAAGCCCGAGCCATCAGAAAATGCAGCAGAGACCAGCCATTGTCCTGGGAAAAGCAATGCAAGCTTAGAGATTCAGAGTGACACTGCTGGGATTTTCAAAATCTCCTAAACAGAGTAGGCTTCAACCTCTTAAGCCAGTGGGATTTAGGTGCCTAGACACCTTCGAAAATCCCATGAAGCATCTTCCTGCATTTTGAGAAGCGTGCATAGCTCCAAAACGCCAGCCTGGGGGCTCGATTCGCCGCAAATCTGTATCCAAACATTTTGAAAAATAAGGGCCATGTGGAAATTAAAAATATTTGGGGACTCTGCCTACAAGAACCAGGGCATTCATGCAGCGTCCAGCCCCATTTCCAGCCCATTAGGCACCAAACGGACCTGGTATCACCAGTTCATTCTGCAGAGACGTGTTCCCAGCCATAGTGGGAGCCTGTGACAGACTCGGGAAGAAAAAACAGATTTCCTGACTGCCAGCTCCGAGCCATCGATAACATGGAAAAAGGACTAACAAAATAGATTTCAATTTCTGGAACCCCCTTTTGGACTAATGACAGGGATTTCTGGTGAACTGAATTTTTCTTTAGAGGGAAGTAAGGAAACCCCATCGAGATGTGGCTGAGGTCCTGGGACACGGGCAGAGTCCTCCGCTCTCCCGGGTTTCTCCCTGCTGTGGTACTCTTTGCCCCCATACGCTTTCTTGCAGGTTCTCTTCCACCCGGATTTGCCCCAGCCCTGATGCCCTGGAGGAGTTGGAGCACTAGTGAGTCCATTGCCGGTGATACACCACTTGGACTGGAAGTGGATTGTGTTGGCATTCAAGTCTATATCTCATCTGCTAACAAGATTACATCAACAGAAGACTCTGTCCTGGGCTAAAAGGATAAATTACACAGAAAAGAAGCCGATACTCCCATTATAAGACAGAAGCTTTGTTAATCCAAGGTAACGGTGACATGAGCATTGATGGACACACAGATCTCAGGGCCACTTGGAAGGAGATCCCAGCCCCAAAGGGTGTTTGTTGCTCTATCCAATGCACTCTGAAAGGACTTGTACAAGAGGTCCCGTTTTCCATTTCTCGGACACTTTTGTTAGTGTTTTGGACACAAACAAGTACGGGGAGATGATGCTGTCAGCCTCTGCACAGGGTCTTATCTGGGGTTAGCTGGGCCATTTTCAGCGCAGAGCAGATATAACTGCGCTTTATGGGATTACCATATACACGTTGCATTTATTAGTACAAACACAAATGTTGTTACAGGCATAAATCAAATTAAAGTTTAGACTTTTCCATACAAGTTCAAATGTGTATCAGAGCCAGCATCGTAGTTAATTCAATTGTTTCCTGGAGTTTTCGCAGGCCCGGGCTAGAAAATAAATCAAATTTTGTTACAGACAGAATGGGACATGCGAAGGCTGCAGACGTCTCCCAGCTCATCCCTGTGAAATCTGCTTTTAGCACCTCTTCCCTTGACTCTTGTGGAGCAGCCCCCAGACAGGAGAAGGGTGTGATCCCTCTTGCACAAAAACAATCATCCATCAGCAAGGAGCATCGCAGGTGGTTTGTGTATGACTCCTACGCTGACCGAGGCGCTCTCCCGGATGGAGGAGCCTACTGCATCTCAGGCAGACGACCACTGGACCTGCACCAGCAAGATAAGCAACATGTTTGCTATTGCAATCCAAAGAACCTTCAACCCGCTGTAGAAGTAGAAGTATAAATTATAGTGGAAACGACTCTTAGCAGGAAATGTGGGTTGCTGTGTCCAACAATAACAGCAATAGCACTGTGAAAACAGAGCAGTTGATAGGAGGGGAGTACTACTCAAGCTGTGGATTTTTGACTCCCGTTTCACTCATCTGATATTGGATTTCAGTGGGAATATTGGCAGGATGAGGAATGGTTTGTGATCGGGAGCAGCCTGAAGCCCTGAATCATCAGGGGACAGATGCACGCTCCATCGAGGCA
The DNA here is from genome assembly GCA_009819775.1 of Phoenicopterus ruber ruber. NCBI lineage: Eukaryota > Metazoa > Chordata > Aves > Phoenicopteriformes > Phoenicopteridae > Phoenicopterus > Phoenicopterus ruber. The sequence continues at coordinate 217,561,713 of CM020215.1, forward strand.
TCGCTCACTGGGCTCTTCAGATAGAGCTCGTTACCAAAGAAGTGAACCCAAATCTTTTGGGACAAGTTCATCCTTTATATAACCCAGAGATATATTTTTTTCACCTTACAACCCATTGCATTTCATTCCATTTCACTCCAAATGCACGGGGACCCATTTTCTGTAGCTTCTTTTGCGTGGTTGTTCATCTCGAAGCTTTTCCCAGTGGTGGCACACAGTCGTCTTTATGATAGCTCTGATATTAGCAAAGAAAGGGGCACATATTTTTATATGGCAAGGTTCAAGTGCTTTATCTGAATATCTGACCCATTTTTGAAGAAGAAATTATGTCCTGCACTTACATGGAGTGCAGTAAAAGGACAGTCCCTCCCATCGCTGACTTGGGGCATCCTATTGCACTCAAATTCACATCACCATTAAATAACAACTGGTCTTTACTCTCTCCCCATTGCCGAGTTGTTGTTTGCTAAAATATTGTCTGCCTTTGAAATTATAATCATAACATAATCATCAGAGTGATGGGGAAGAAGTCCACTTACAGATAATTAGTATAAGGACGTATTCTAATGAAAATCCTCGCCCAGGGGAAAAGCGGTAGGTGATGTTCCCCTGAAGCTATGACCCAAATCTTCAGTCTTCAGTTGTCCTCCTTTCCCACCTGCTTTGAATATTTACAATATTCATATTTTATTTATCATTTTTCTTCGTATCTACTCAGATGAAGAGGAAGAGGTACAGTCTCCTCCATTACAACTGTGTCTTCCTGGATTGATTTTGCTCAGGAAATAATTTGAACTGTTTTTAGAAAGGCAAGTAGAGAGGGATTTAGGTTTTCCCATTAAGAAAGAAATGTGAATTACTGAGTTGTTATAAATAAGCCTAATTTGATTTAAGCAGAACAGAGTGGAAATTAGGACCTGTCAGTTTTCTTCTTCCTCACATGTAATGGAAGATGGAAATGACAAAATAAACATTAAAAAGATCTGATATGATACAACAGAGATGCTGACAGAATTAATCCTCAGTCATGCTGGTTATTACGCAAACGGCTTTAACACTATGGAAAAAAAAAAGACTTCTACTTGTTTTACTAATTTTTCAAGTTCCAAGGAAAAAAGTGAACCGTAACTGTCGTTATTGAACCAGTTTCTCTCCGTGGGAAACCTTGAGTACTTCAATCAACTTCCTCAAGCACCGGGTTTTGAATCTGCAAAATCACATTTCTCCACCTCAGAGCAAAGAGCTGGACTTAAGAAAGGCCACGTCCTCAGCTCAGTTTGGGGATTTTTTTTCTGGAGCCCAGGTCGATGTTTAAAACGAAAGTGCTTTAAGCAGTGTTACTAAGCCCAGGTCGCCCCAGAGATGTCAGAGGGGGAAGGACTGGGAGAAGTGTGCGCAGTTCTGCGTTACTGCCTGCCCACCCCCACTGACGGCTCAATTTATAAAGGCAAAATTACTCATCCCGTAGCAACATGTTTGGCACGAGCGAGAGGAACTCACGCTTCTGTAACCAAATGCCCTGGCGAGCAGCAGAGGCATTGGGAAGATTCGGCTGAGCGATTTTTGCTTGGCTTCCCTTTGGCACCCATCTCCAGCTCCCGCTGAGCCCACGTTAAATGGAGCAAAAAAATCAAACTGTTTCGTACTCGTTTCAAAGGAGGCGAGTTTTCACAGCTCCCAGGTCCTTTCTAGCAAGCTGTGCCCACAGCTACGTCCCTTCTGGTTTTGGCACAACTGCTGTCAGCTCTTCTACCAAAAACCAGTAGCCCGTGACTGATGGTGTATAAAATGAAAGGTTGCTCACTCTTTTTCTTGGTTTTCCTCGCTGAATGCAAAAAGTCCGCTGTAGGTCCCTTTGTTCTCGGCAAGAACGGAGATTAATAATTTTTAAAATGAAAGGCAGGATTTGAAAGACCTCCCTTTGAGATGAGTGAGGGTGATTGCAGAGTGGGCTGCAGGAGCGGTGCGCAAGCGGTCGGATTTTTTTCTCCTGGTTGTTTGCTTTTATTGCATGAAGGAAACACTTGGGACTGTGCATGGCAAATCTCAGCCAGGCTGAAATTAGTGTTTTCACCAACTGAATATCGAGTTGCGCCTGCTGAGGATCAGCATTCAGCACTGCCACCGTGCGTTTCACAGCACATCAATTAATCTGGAGATCCAATCAATACACCTCGTGATCCTGACAGTACTGCGATACCGTACTTTGGCCATCTGAACCCGAACTCACCAGAATGAGCTAAGCAATGCTTTAGCTCCTCACGTCATTTCAGGCTTTCCAGCAAGTGTTTGCGCCCCACAGATGCAACAGTTTGACACCTGAGTCGTGTGTTACTCAAGTGACTTCTTCATATAAAACACCTAGCTCAAGGGAGGAGTATTTTTAGGTGTAGATCAGCATAAGCAAAGCCCAGAGGCCACACTGGCTTCGCCCCGATGAGCTGGTCGAATGCAGTCCGACATTTCATGCTGATGCACCCAGAACCCAGACCTCCTGCACCGCTAATCGTTCTGAAAATGTCATGTTGATGATGCGGGTCCTGGTGGAGCCTGTCATGACCGACAGACCTTCAAGGAACCTCAAAAGGTCCGCAGCTCCTGCTAGGCTTCTTGCTGTTGCCTGGTTGACCTTAGCTGCAACCCATGGGCAGAGCACCCGGCACCAGCTTGTCTCTGAGTAGTTGAAGGTCCCTGCTGTGCATCTGCATTACTTAGGGTCAATACCACCAGACCCAATCCTTCCTTTGTCTTTGCATGGTCCCTACAAGGAGTGGATAGACTCATGTAGATGACCCGTTTGGTGATGATACCAGTCGCTGCCTTGTTATTTCTTAGCCTGGAATTTGCGGAAGGAAAAAGCTACAATAAACCCACTTCAATTCTCCTCCTGCTCATCTTCGGGATTTTTCATACAACGTCAAGCTCTGTCCCCTGCTGGGATGAGACCAGTTCGTGGGAAGCTTTGGACTGCAACCCAAAGAGTGATTCAGCCTTTCCAGTCCCAGATCAGGCAGCTGCAGCCTTCTGTGCCAGCAGCGTTAGCTCCCCGAAACCAACCTCCCGCCCCCAACAACCAGCAACACAAAGCAAAGGAAGTTCCTGATGGAAACCTAGTGTTAAAAAACCCCTCTCAGAAGTATAAAGCACTGCAGTATCATCCTTTAAAAACAGGGACAGGAGCTGCAAACTTTTTAAACGCTTTCCCATACACAAAGGTCAAAATCTTTAACAGCCTACGACTGTTATGAAAGCCAAATATTGGGAAGCTAAGCTATACAAGTGATGCCATTTAATCATAGTTTGAGACATTGATGACGCCAAGCTCAGTGGTGCGGTGGACATGCCTGAGCGTCAGGATGCCATCCAGAGGGACCTGGACAAGCTTGAGAGGTGGGCCCGGCTGAACCTCATGAGGTTCAACAAGGCCAAGTGCAAGGTCCTGCACCTGGGTCGGGGCAACCCCCAGTATCCATACAGGCTGGGGGATGAAGGGATGGAGAGCAGCCCTGCCGAGAAGGACTTGGGGTGCTGGGGGATGAAAAGCTGGACACGACCCAGCAATGCGCGCTGGCAGCCCAGAAAGCCAACCGTTGTCCTGGGCTGCATCCCCAGCAGTGTGGCCAGCAGGGCGAGGGAGAGGATTCTGCCCCTCTGCTCCGCTCTGGGGAGGACCCCCTGCAGTGCTGCCTCCAGCGCTGGGGCCTCAGCACAAGAAGGACATGGACCTGCTGGAGCGGGGCCAGAGGAGGCCACGGAGAGTGATCCAAGGGCTGGAGCCCTCTGCTGTGGGGACAGGCTGAGAGAGTTGGGGTTGTTCAGCCTGGAGAAGAGAAGGCTCCGGGGAGACCTTATTGTGGCCTTTCAGTACCTAAAGGGGCTTATAGGAAGATGGGGAAAACTTTTTAGCAGGGCCTGCTGTGACAGGACAAGGGGGGATGGTTTTAAACTAAAGGAGGGGGGATTCAGGACTAGACATAAGGAAGGAGTTTTTCACGCTGAGGGTGGTGAGACCCTGGCAGAGGTTGCCCAGAGAGGTGGGAGATGCCCCATCCCTGGAAACATTCCAGGTGAGGCTGGACGGGGCTCTGGGCAACCTGATCTAGTTGAGGTTTGTCCCTGCTCATGGCAGGGGGTTGGACTAGATGGCCTTGAAAGGTCCCTTCAACCCAAACCCTTCTGTGATTCTATGATTGTATGTTCCCAGCCTGCAGTATTGTGTGGTGATACCAAGGTATCCAGGTTGCCAGGTGCTCAGCTCTTGAGCTGTCTTTGTCCCAAACATGGTTGTAATGGTCATGGCGAGTTCAGAGGTTATATGGCACAGATACAGGGCGCAGGCTTGTGTGGGAAACAATGAAATCTCAAAACTATTACACATACTTGGGTTTCCACATATTGCCTGGCCACACCACAGGCCTATTAATGCCTTCACGGACCAGAGTCTGCTGCGAGACGACTGGCGTCACTCAAGGTTTGCAGTTGGGTAATGAGATGCAAGCCTGGAGGCAGTGATCTAATCTTTCACATTTTGTGTGTCAGTGACCTTGAGAAAGGTGAAGTAACAGCGGGATAGCGGCCATTGGAGGTTTTTATGTTAACACATGGAAAATAAAACTGATACAGGAGGAGCAACAATTATTGCTCCAAAATGGACTACCTCCGTTAGTGCTGGCTGATCGCATACATCCATACTCTGCAGTGCCAGCTCCTTCCCCTCATGCAGTCGTATTTCCTCTGGCTTTGTTCCCCGGTGTAAATCAGCCAGAGGCCTGGCTCAGCGCTGGTGTCAGGTATCAGCCTGGTGCTTGGTTTCAGCCCAGCTCATGCAAGTTTACCATAAATAAAGACAGTGTGGCGTAGGGAAGCAGCAGGTGGACGGCATTTCTTCCCCAGACCCTTGGCAGCAACCTGGGACTCTTGTGAGAGGGTCTTCAAATAGTGTTGCCCCCCCCCCCCCCCCCTTTCTGACTGCAATAATTTAATTAAGTAACTAGCTTGGAGATATCAGAAGACACACAGTTGAGATAGCGATGCTTAAAGATAATTTAAAACCCAATTAAAATGCATTAGTTTCTGTGGTTTGGCTCTTGTGTTCTGTGCCAGTTTGAGGTGGGATGGAAGGCTTCTTCTATAGAGGAAACCCAGCGTATGACTCGGGTCTGCAAGGGCAGAAGGCATGTGATGAGTTTCTCTTTTCTGCTCTATCTTTCTTCACCATGTTTTTTTACTAAGAAAGGAAAGTGCCCTGAGGAACCACAGCTCTCTCCCTTCCCCATCAAGCCATCCACACTCTCCCACAGGTGATAAAACTCCCTCTTTTTCCCATGGGAAATAACCATCTTGCCATCCTCTTCCTTTAATTACTGAACAGCTTGCACTTAACCTTTTTTTTCTTTCAGTCAATTCACACATCTAGTTCAACTCCGAGCACTGCAGAATTTTATTGCTTCTATTCAGACCTGCAGAAGGTCTAGTGTGATGGAAACGTTTTCTACTAATCAGTAACAGCTTGGTGTAATGAGAAATGCTCTCCCTACCGCAAACCTTGCCTAGCAGGAGGCTCCTTACAGCAGAGCTGGGTGTGAAGACTTCTGCCCTTCTTTGTGACCTCAAATGGAGTAGCAGATGTGTGAGAACATCTGTGGTCCATCACTACAGAGATGGCATCTGCAGGGTTATCATGACCGCCCATGTCTGGGTGTCACGATGATGCCCTCTGCCCCATCACCCTGTCCATCCTGTCCAAGGGAAGTCCTGTAATCCTGCCAGCTCTGCAATTCAGTAGCCCATGAGCTGCTGAAGAAGGATTTATCTGGGAGCTGGCAGCTAACCTCTATGGGGTTCGCCACAGGAAGGAAGGGAGCTGAGGCTTGGGTGATATCATCCAAAATTATCTTCAGTTGGTCTTTCTGGGACTGGGATCTTTGATCATCGCAGAGTGCAGAGGAAAATCTACAGCTTTAAGAAGATGAGAATGCAGAAGAGATGACCAACCCGGGTAACAAATCTATCTAGGACCAGGGGAGTTGCTGTGCTACTTTCACCCACATTTGACATATTGTCTTCAACAGTGGTCACCACCAAATGCTCTAAAGGAAAGTGTAAGAAACCCCATAGCTATGGGACTCACCCGCTCCATAAAGACCCAGCAAGTCCGAGATGCTTTGTTGCTCCCAGGCAAGAAGAGCTCTATCTGTTTCAAAACCTTGATGATCTATTTGGGGAGATAACCACTCACCTCGGAGCTTTGCTGAGTTCTTGGAATTAGACAAATAAAAGGGAAAAAAAAGAGGCAGAATTTAAATGTTTGAAATATCTGTGGCAAATTCCTGCCCCCAGGCTGGTGCTCAGAGACAGGTCTCTGCTGCTACTGTCAATTAAATTCTTACTTGAATTGTGTAGTATATTGGTAGCGAAGTTCATTTCCACAGGTTAAATCCTTCTGGAGGCCATTAGCGGTTAGAGATGGACGGGGGAAGAGGGTCCCACAGAAGTGTCCTGTGCTGGTGAAGAAGGGGATGAGGCAGTAGGCCATGAGAAAGGGGTGAGGAGGAGCTGAGAAGAGGAGAGCAGGGAAGGAGGAGGAGTAGCTGCCCTGAACAGCAATGGGTTGAAATGTTGGAGATTCACAAGCAGCATAGATAGGCTTGTTTAAAGGCTCCCAAGTCCCAACACGGGAGCACCTGAGAAAGCCCAGGGCCACGTGAGCTGTGACTGGTGGATATTTAATAGGAGAAACACTACATCACAACCTCCTAAGTTAGTATTTAAAGGGGAGAAGCAGCATGTCATGGAGCAGAGGATGGGGGAGAAGACGGCGGACCTGCGTAGCGTTGAAAGCCAACGGTGGATGCAGGGAAGTTAAAGAAGAGGCTAAACTCATTTCTAGCAGTAGCCCAGGGACAGGAGACCTGAATAGCCGTGAGATGATGGCTTTGCCAGCCACAGGGTTGCATTGTTATAACTCTTCTGCAGTTGAACATTCTGGTGTTACAGGTAGTGACAACAGATGTAAAGTATGGTTGAAACCCCCCACCCCTTTCTCTATTTCAGCCTTTTCCTTGTTGCACTTCAAGAATTTTTTTGCCTTGTTCTGTTTATTTAACCAGCTTCGGTGTTGGATATATTTGAATTTCTTGCCACAAATGCCTCCCTGTTTAAATGTCAAGACTGACTATTTAGTAGATTATCAGCCTCAGGAAGAAATTAAACACACTGTAATAATGTACCATGACCCTGGCACATTCTTGCCAAAGCAGTGGATATTTATGCAGATAACGAGAGCATCAGAAATTAAAATAATTAGTTTTCATGTTACAAAGAAAATCAGTTTCTGAAGGGAGGTAAATCTTCATTCTCCAGTACAAATCTGATGTAAAACTCCAATTGCTTTCTTACAGGGAATGTTGATTTCTTTTAATGTGTCATGGTGTTTTTTTCTTTGAGGGTGGCAGGAGGATTTCTAGACATGGAGGACCAAAATTAAACTACTTGAGCTTTCTTTTCAGAAGAAAAAAAAGCAGAACATTAAAATAGAAGCAAACAAAAAAAGCGTAGATTTTCTTTTTCCATTGAAAAGATGTTTTTAATCCCCCCGAAAGGTCTGATGATGGCAATATTTGTCCATGTCTGCTCTGGGGGTTTAAGTCAATATTTGCTGGAAGTTAGAAAGAGATTCCTGCTATTGATCCACGTTTGCTTATTCTGGATTTTCTTGCAGTTTTCCTGACGCATTTGTTTCTTGCCAGAGTCTGAGACAGGACATGGGATTGCTCAGGGGTCTGGCTCAAACTTGGCAGCCCCCCTCACTTCAGCACACTGTGCAAGTACAGACAGGAGGCCAAAACAGGGTCCCGCCAGGGTAAGGTGGACTGAAATGTGAAGGAGAGCTCTGGTGGTGCCCCAGCTGAGAGCAGACCTCAGTCCACACAGCTCTTGGGTGGAGGGTAAGGTCTTGTCCCCACTTGGTTCGTGGCAGACCTCCTGCCTGGTCCCGATGGCTAGACTGGGCACCGCGTCGCCCCATCTGCATGCTCCCAGGTCTACAAACCATAACATTGAGGCAATCATTTATAAACGCTTGCCAGGAAGGGAGTTCATCATTTCTAACATCCTGGTCCATGGACTATTTCTTTCACCTGCCACGTCTTTTGGCACCAGCCTTTTCCATCCTGTTGGTGCTTAGGGGCTCCGGAGCAGAAACGCAAGTGCAATCACGAGAGTTGGAAAAGAAACAGATTGAGCCCACTTTGCTGAGCTCACTGCAGAGCATGGGCTTGAGACACCCGCCTGGAAAGTCTTCTGAGAAAAATATCCACTGCCTATGCCCCTTGCTTAATACTCTTCATCTGGAGAAAGTTAAAGAAATCCCAACCCTCTCCCAAACACAAGAATGTATTTAGCAGTTTAGCAGAAGGTCAAAATTAATTTCTCTGTGAGGAAATAATATGTCCCACACATATGAGCGATTTACTTTCCATAATTTGTGTGCTATTTGGACTGCGCTGCGCTACGGGCTGCAGCTCGTTCTTGTGTTTGCATGTAGCAAATACGGACAGACCCACACTGAAACACGTCCATGGGGCTGCTTCTTTTCCCCTGACCGGACCCAAGAGAAAGCCCCTGCTCCTTAAACTAAGAAGAAAGATAACTGGTAAGAAGCAGCTGCAGGAGGTGGAATCTGGCCTTGGTTTGGAAAGATGAACTTAGGCCAAGTTTTGAGCCCAAGTATACGAGGGCAATGTGTTCACCACATTGAGATACGCAGAATTAATTAGGGTCCTACAGTTGAATGACTGTAAATTTAGCATCCCCATGCCACGTGATAATGAAATACACAGTTTAACCTGGTGACCCGGAGAAGACCTTGGACTTGGGACCTTGATAAGATACAATGGCTCAATCTGGCATGAGTAGGGGCAGGTGAATGTAGTGCAGAAATCAGGGAGCTCCTCAGGCTGGGGTCAAAAAAGGGTAAGCACATGACAAGCCCCTCTTCCCTCTCTGGTTGCACTTAGGACAGCTCAGTGGCATCCAAATCAGACCAAGTGTCCTCTTTGGTACAACCACTGTAATTTTGTGATTGACTTAGGTTGTCAAGCTCTGGACTGTCTCAGAAGACCCGGGTCGTGATCTTCATTTCCGCTGCCTCTCCCCATCCCCTGTATAAAGCAGGACTTGGCTCCTTTGAGATTCCAAGAAGGAGGAAGAGCTGATGAGCCCTGCTGTCAAAGGTGTTGGGCTGAGACAAAAAACAGGGGGAGTCTAAGCAAAGATATGTGTGAAGAAAAGTAGTTGGGAGTTAAGGCGGAGGTGTCTAAAGGAGGCCAGCTGGAGCACCTCATCTGAGGATGCACCTCTGAAATATGTCCAGTTTGGCAAGCCTGGGGAACCTCCTTCATTGTTATCACTGTCTTGAAGAATGTCTTGGATCTTGCTTCGGTGACTGCCTTTGGAGAGAACATATAGGGTTTGCCCATGCGATGAATGACGCTGGGTTGGTAGGGGCTGCCAGTGCCCACCTGGTCCTACAAGCAGACAAGAGTTGCACTTGCAGGACCAGAGGAATGTTTAGGGGGACAATACCTGGCCACAGAACGAATCAGGAGCAGAGGCAGGAAGAGCAAGGAGCACATGCCCAACCTTTGCTTGTGTAGTGCCTGTGCCCCATGCAGCTTTTTTAGTTGGTGAGGATCTCAAAAACTCCACTTTGTTCAATTTCTTTGTAAAAAGTGGGTTATAGTGCACGTTTATGCAATAAATTTTCACAACTCACATCACAAAATCATGGGATGGCTAAGGTGTTGAGACTGTCTCCCTGCATGTTGCTTTTCACATTCAGCTTGCCCATCTCTTCTGCTTTGGGGATAGCCGAGGAAATTCCCACTGCAGGCGACTGTGCGGGGTGCAATATCCTCCCTGCTCCTGTGTGTTGTGGGGCTGATATATGCATCATCAACACTTAACCCAGGGAGAAAGTAAGACTCAGAAAGACTCAGAAAGATTTTACTGAGGAGCATAAAATGGAGGGACTCCACTATCCCAAAGGCAAGGGCTGCCCCTGGCCCGTGACTGTCCCACTCACTTGTGGTGACACCAACAAGTTGTGAGTTGCTTTAGAGGGCACACTTGCTCCTGCTCCAATATGAGGGACAAATCTTCAGCCAGGGTAAATCTATGTGACTCCACAGCACAGAAGACATCGAGAGCTATAAAGCATCTGCGGTCTAGGCTCAAGCTTCCCAGCAGTGAGAGCTGGAAAAGACCTAGGAGAATTTTGATCCATTGTCTTGCTGAGGCAGAATTGCTCCTCACAGTGTATTTTCTCTTGCTCTACCCTGTCTTATTTTAAAAGCAATGGGATGTTCCCCAAGGTGCTTTTGCGGGGATTCTTTCCAGCTTGCCTTGTCAAGGCTTTTGAAACAGATGAACACGGTGCAGTCAATGGCCAGGAAACCAATCGAGCTCCTTAGGTGTGGAAGCACAAGGTCAGCCTGCCTGTGAAGGGGTCTTTTCAGGGAGCAGCATTTTGCCCTAGAAGCAACTCCTGTTCCTTCCCCACAACCCTGCTGAGTCTGAAACTAGTGAGTTTCTCTAGTTTTTTGGGCATGGTCCAGCTGTCCCATGTCCCTTTCTCTGTTCCCTCCCCTTACAGCTTGGCATTGAGCGCTCCAGGGTCAAGGCTGCAGAAGGAAAGACGACTTTATTGTTTTTTAGCATTATAAAGATAAATGTGCCCATCAAACATGGTTCCACCCACTACTGCTAACCCTGCTCAGGGCATGCAGTGGTGGCCATGAAAAGCCACCACAGTCAATGGGGAAAGAAGCCTTCTTTTCTTCTCTGCGTGAAAATCTATGCCACAGATCTATGGCATTCGTGTCAAAATCGGTGCCAAGCTATGTTGGCTTTGGGGCAATGGGGGTTTCAGCCTTCAGTCCTTGTTGTTTGTGCTGTGTGAGACCCCGGGCAGCTGGATCCAGCTCTTATGGGGTGGAGGAGGGGGGACTTGTAGTGGTTCATATGGACTGAAAGAGCATTGGGCCAGAAGCGGTATGGGGATGCCAACTAAAAAACAAAAATCCCTAAATTGTCTTAGGAGGTCTGCAAAGATAAGCACAAGAGGGAAAAATTGATCATCCTGTGGGTATGCTAAGGGGCGTAAGGGAAAACCAGAGGGGTATGGAAGGCCCCTGGGTTTGGCTCCATCATATCAATCAATAATGAATTTTGGCCTTCTGTAGCCTCCTTGACCTTGAAACAACCCAAAGTGTTTCTTTCTCATGCACAAATGTCACTTTGTTCACCAAAGGTAACTTTCTGGTGACCCCGTTGTATAGAGCACCGCAAATCTGGAGAGCAGGCTGAAACACAAAACAAAGAAAACTTGACTGCAGGAATTGGAGGAGGCAAAATGTATCTCCCCCTGGAATGGTCTGAAGGGACAAGTCTGAGGCTGACTTTTCAAAGGGCCACGTGAGCTGACAGTCTGCATTGGGGCTGCTTTTTAAACATTACAAGAGAAGGCTTCGAAACCGTCAGAGGGCAAGTCTTGAGCTTGTGCCGAAACAGAGATGGGAAATCGTGGCACAATTCTTGCTGAAATACCCTGATTTTATTTTCAGCCTAAGCAGGGTGGATCATTTGGAGAAGCAGACACATTTCTGGATACTTTTCAGCTCTCGAAAGGCTTATGACAGCTCTTTGCAGCCCAGTTTTCTTTCGAAGGCTTACATGGGAAGGCATAATTCTAGATCAATGGGTTTCTGCTGCTCATGTGAATATATTAATTTGTGTGTCTTCTGCTCATGTGGATATATGACTGCTTTTTTTATGTTGCTTTGGAACCAGTTGCTGCTGAAATTGTGTGAGTGCGTCTGAAAAGATCTTTCAGGGCCAGAAGATCTGGGGATTAAAAGCCCTCCCTGCAGGAACAGCAAGCAGTTGTGTGGTGATCGAACGCGTAGCACATGGGCACGCTCATTTCTAGCCTGGGGGCCTTCGCTGCATCAGCCAAACGCTGACCTGTTGGCATGATTCGGAGCTGAAGTCTTGGCCGCTGCCAGGAACCACAGCAGGGTCCTGGTGAAATCCCAAACAGGGTAATGAGAATTTTGTAAGCCACAAAATATCGCTCCTGCGGACCCAGCTGAGCCTGGCCCCAAGCTGATGGAGGATGCACCACGGCTGCACCCCACTGGAGCAGCTGCGGCTTTTCGAGCCCCCATGTCTCAAGTTACTCAGCTCCTCTTCACTTCACCGTGATCCCCTCCATGCTCCACCGCCTCTTCAGCTCGCTCGTTACCCACCTCTTCCCAGGCCTGGGGAGGCATCACCTCCCGGTGAGCCCACGGCAAGTCCGCGGGGCTTTCCTGGCACCTTCTGGCTGTTAAATGGTTTCCTCCACTCCCTTTGTTTCCAACTGAGAGATTAACTGGGTTTCAGGACATGGTTTTAATGTGGTGCGTGAAGTAGCCGGGGGTCAGTTTGTGGCTTGCATGTTTTAGCAATCTTATTTGATGATCAAAGCATGAGGACGCAGGCATGGCGGGATTTATATGCAGCAAGTTCATTGCCGAGTTCTCCAACTATACCACACTGAGCATTACTGCCTTCCAGCTTTATTATACCTTTACTAACCTTGAGTGCTTCTTTTTTTTGCCTTCCCTTTCCTTTTTCCCTCTCTTCTTCCCTCTTCTCTCCCCTCCTCCCCTCTCCCTCTCCTGCTCCTTTTCCCTCTCCCTCTCCCTTCCCAGGAAAATGCGAGGCAAAAGGGAGCCACAGAGCAGCGGCAGGATTTTGTTCTCAAAACCATACTTTGAAGCAGATGGCTGTTGTCACCAGTGGGTAAATCAGGGGCTTTTATTGCCGATTGCTATGTCTGTACAGGTTTGCACCAGCTGACCATCTTCCCTGTTTCAGTGCAGCAACGCTCAGGAGACGCGATGCCTTTGAGTACTGCAAGCGTGAGGATGGAGATGGTGGGGATGAACCTGAAGCTGGCCAGGCCAGGGGGATGGCTTTGTCCGGGGAGGACACACCGGGGTTCCTGTTCAGGGCACTTAAAGCAAGAGTAGATAAATAAATGGCATGTCTTGAGGCTTGGACAGACAAGTCTTGATTAACCTCAGCCTCTGGATGGAAGTACTGCCATGGGTGGAGGCAGCCCCTATGTGCTCCAGGGCCAGGCTGGACACCTCTTGCATATCCTAGCGTGAGCCCCGGCTGGGAATGCTCCAGCCCCATCATGAGCTAAATTAAGCTAAATTAAGTCATGGGGAAGTCTTGAGGCATGGATACTCTGATGCTGTGGCAGGAGGGGAGGTGGGTAGGGCTCCATCCACCTGCGTTTTTTGTATGTGTGCCCCATGGCTCCTTCAGCTTTCCAAAAAATCGGTGTCATGGGTGGAGGAGGCACATCCAAACCCCCAAGTACCTGGCATCCAGGCTGGGAGGAGAGTTCTTTGGCTCCTGGGGCTGTTCAAGTGGAAGAACTCGGCATCTCAAGATGCTTCAAGCCATAGGGACTCATTTCATGGCTGAGGTGGAAAGAAGGAGATGGAATCCAAGCCCTCTCCAGCCTTTTGCCCATTTCTTAGCTCTCTTACCCAGGCAGTGCTGATCAGCTCTGAATCAAGAGAAGCAAAGGGCGATGGGGCCAGTTTTAAAAATTAGACCTGTAAGGAGCCCTTATCTCCAGCTCGGCTTTATCAGACGGGCAGGCAAGCCTTATCCCAATCTGTAATCCCCTCTTCTGGAGGCTCTTGAATGCCAGCATCAACAAAAATGTGCTGTGTTGAAATCGTCGCCTGAGGAAATGTGAAATATCACACGAGGAGGGCTGGGTGGAAAATGTGGCGATGGGCTCCCCTCTGCCCCCCCCCTCGGCCGTGGTCATGTTTCTTTAGCCGATAATTGCTCGCTTTGCAGCAGTTTCGGAGAAGCTGAAGCATCTTCCCTCTCTGCCCGGCTCAGCGTCTGCAGGGCGCGGGGAGATTATCCTGCTGGTAGCCCCCTTCAAAGAGCTCATTAATGCCACCAGGGAGGTTTTCTGCTATAATAATGCTGGTGTTGTTTCAAGTCTGGCCGTATCCGATTCTTAATGTTTTACTTCAGATCAGGTGCTGGAAGTGTTTGATGTGGTGCCAGCCACAAACCAAAATGTTTTCTGCAGAGGGAAGGGCCGGAAAGGATAAATCCTACCCTCAGACGAGGGTCCTGAATGGAAACCTCAGACCCAAATGGCCTGGAAAAAAATGGATTTAAGTATTATGCTTGGCCCTGAGGCATCTAAATAAAATCCTGAAACCAAACAACTCCTCCCCCTTACTCCATCCGCCTTCTCTTGGGGTATGTCTGGTTTTGCATCATGCACCTTTGCGCTATTTCTCCTAGCTGGGGTCTCACATACATCCCGTGTGTTTTCTCCAGCCTGAAGTTGGCGGCTGAAGGTGAAAATCAGCCTGTTTGCAAGCTTGGCTGAGCTATTGGAGTTTAACCCTCTCTGGCATCTCCTCTTTCAGAGGCTCAGTCTGGGTCAGCAGCCCAGCCCCGGGTGAGATCTCAGAGCTGCTAGACTGGACGATGTGAAGGTTTCCACCTCTCTCCACTGAAACACGGGCTACAGAGCAGTTGTTTGCTTACAGAGCAGCTCTAGGACTCAGTAACTTGAACTAACACGCTTCCTACAGGCTCTTCACATTCACACTCCCTCTGCTTCTATATTTTTAATGAGCTCTTGACATTTTTACTCTATCCCTCTTTGCTGCGGGGATGAGTCTGCGATCCGCAGCCCGCACACTCTGCAGCTAGTGGGACCAATTTCCAGGTGTCCCGCGGATAAAGCGATGTAGGAGCTGTAGGATCCGCATCCATAGACCCCCCCCGGCCCGGAGCCTTCAGCACGTGTGTCTTGTAAAGCGTGTTGTACATTTCCAGGGCTTCATAAACGGCAGCCAGTGGCTGCCAGAGAAACTGGGATGAGAAATCTTTCTCCCCTCCTGCTGCCTTCCCCTCCGTGTTGCGATCTGATTGATAAACCAGCAATATACAAGGATACGCATTTACTCCACAATTTCTCTTAATCACCTCGGATAACGGGTGGTGTCAGCTTGCATTATTTTTTTTCCCTTTTTTAACAGGGTGGTACTCTGTTCTGCTTCTCCCCCACTGTTTACAACTTGTTTTTTGCCAAGAGGGCTCAGAAATGCCTCCTCCAGGCTTCATGGGTAATCCTCTAATCAAAAACCTGGGGAGGAGAGGGAGAAAGAAGGAGAGAGAATGAGACCATTTTGGCTACTGTAAACAGCTCCATCAGCATCCGATGTTCCAAGACCCACTGCGGTCTCACCCAGCGTGTGAAGACCTGATGTGGTCTCCTCAAGCTCCCTCTGCAGTCAGCAGGCTCCTCTGGCAGCTCAAAGCATGGCCTCAATGCTGTCGATACACGCCTTTACCAGCAGACAGCATTTTGGGATGTTCTGCCAGGCAGGGGCCAGAAAGCTGGGCTGACATCGTGGCCCACGGTCCTGCCAACAAGTCGGTCCCTGGGGTCTCTGCTTGGCCCTTCATTTACCCAGGGTGAGATCCCTTTTCATCCCCTGCTCCCCTGTGCCACAGAGGAAGAGCAGAAGGAAGAGGGTCAGAGAAATACTCTATGTGCAACGTACCAGCAGGGTTTTAACGGGGGATGTGAAAAGGGTCCTTGATGTCCTGTTGGCACAGGTCTGGCTGAAGTGAGAGGGCTGCTGCCAGCTCCCGAGAGGCTTCTGGCTCCACCTCGGGAGGACAGGCAGCGATGCTGGAGGGTCCGGCGCGGCAAAGAAGAGGTTAGCTCCTCTGCAGGGGCTTTTGGTGCTGGAAGAAACTCCAGCAAATACCTAGATGCTGCGATTTCAAGCTCTTCTAAATGTATTCAAAAGGGATAGGGCCTGAGCTGAGGTGCGCTGGCAGCAGGGAGAGAAGAGGCATTTTCTTGTGCGCAAACATGCAAACAACGGGAAGGTGTCCTTGCTTGACCCACCCAGGGGCTGGGGAGGGTGCTCTGCACCCACGACCCGCTCTACCCTACCATATCTGTATTTGCAGTTATGCCCAGCTGCAATATTTATGCGACACGGGTGGACGCCTGGAGTCTGAATTACTCCAGCAGTGGGAAGCCACAAGTCACCACGCTTGGCACAGTGGGCACATACTTGCAACACAGAAGTCCCCGCAGAGAGAGGAATAGGCTGCCAGCCGGCGTTGCCGTCTCTTCGCTGCTAGGAGCCCTGTATAATTCGAATGCAAATTCCCCACAGATGAGGTGACACTTTGCTTTTCACCCGGAGGCGGATGAAAGATCTACTTGAGCATGCAGACGGAGATGGGAGCCTGGCCCACCCAGCTCAGCGGGAGCTGCAGGACAGGCTGGTTTTGTGGCCGAGGGCAGCTTGTTTGCAGAGGGGAGCGATGCTGGCATGTCCTTCAAACGGATTCCACTCGCTCCAGCCTTTTCTTAATACTCGCTTTGAGCTCTAAAGAAGTTAAAAATCTCTGGGCGCTCTTTCTGAAGTGACACACAGAGCAGAGCGGGCTCCCAGCTCCCGAGAGCAAAGGGATGCTCAGACAGTGCGGGCTTGTTTCGTTTCTGTGCCTGGATCACACCCAAGCGAGACAAAAACAAATATGCAAAGTGCATCAGGACAGAAATGAAAACGGCAGTGGGTCGTGGCTTTCCCCACACTCGATGGTCTGAAGATCTAAGGCATCACCCAGACTAGCTTGCAAGGAGCACCGCAGTCCATGAAGCCCCCCCCCTCCCAGCCCAAATATTTGATGACTCTGGCTCTCCCAAGCTGTCCTATTCACACATTGCCAGCTAATTTGGACAAAAGGCTCTGTGAAATCTTAACAGGAAAAAAAAATATCTGCAGTCCTTGAGCTTTATGCTGAGAGTTTGAGCTGAAAATTTGCTGCGACTGACAGGGAGAAGACTCAGAGAAATACGTGTTCGCACCCCTCAACACGGATCATGCAGGGCTGACTAAGACAGAGTTTTTAAAGTCACAAGGGTGACGGTGAGGGTGGAGTGCTGGACAACAAGGAGCTGCAGAGCTGCGCAGCTGGGGCTGAACGTGCAGCTCAGACACAGCGCTGTGTGGGAGCCCCATCATACCCTTAGACTCCCCTGTTTTCTTTCTAGAGACACTGCTGAAGCATTAGGAAGCCACACGACCCAGCCCAACTCTCTCCAGCCACCCCATGCAGCACGTACACAGCTCACAGGCTCTCGGTGACCTGCTCTACCTGTGGGCTGGTGGTCGTACCCTTGCCAAGGCCAGTAACACTGTGAGCATCAGTAGGGCTACTCATGGAAAGGGCATCAGAGGGAGGAAGAAATGGCCCTACAGGCATGACAAGGCTGATCTGCAGTCACTGCTGATGCTCCTGGGTGTTTGGAAGACATGCAGTCCACAGCACAGCTGGGCCTCCACCACTTTGCCATCACCTTCAACATAACCAAAGCTTTCTCCTATACCTTTGGAGCACCTCTCCCATGAAGACAGGCTGAGAGAGTTGAGGTTGTTCAGCCTGGAGAACAGAAGGCCCTGGGGAGACCTTATTGCAGCCTTTCAGTACTTAAAGGGGGCCTATAAGAAAGATGGGGAAGAACTTTTTAGCAGGGCCTGTTGTGATAGGACAAGGGGGGATGGTTTTAAACTAAAGGAGGGGAGATTCAGACTAGACATAAGGAAGAAGTTTTTCACCCTGAGGGTGGTGAGGCCCTGGCAGAGGTTGCCCAGAGAGGTGGGAGATGCCCCATCCCTGGAAACATTCCAGGTGAGGCTGGACGGGGCTCTGGGCAACCTGATGTAGTTGAGGATGTCCCTGCTCATGGCAGGGGGTTGGACTAGATGGCCTTGAAAGGTCCCTTCCAACCCAAACCATTCTGTGATTCTATGATTCTATGACCTCAAATCAACTGCGTTTCTCATATCTCCTACTCCACAGCCCTCTTGGGCCCAGTCATACCCCAAGTAATTGCAGGTTGAGGGACAGCTGAGGCACACAGCTCTTCTCTTTAACCACTGTGCTGAGAAGTCATGTAAAACCAGGACCTGACATGGGCTGGACTTTGTGTTTTGCTCTCAATATCTCATTAACTGTTCAGCTGGGAGGGGTGTGTGGCAGGCGTTGCGTAAATCAGGCATCCTCCTAATATCACCAAGTCTAGCTCCCCTTCCCTGTCCGCTGGAAGGAATAACCTCATGCGATGCAGATGAAACCTGTACTTAAAGGTCATGCTGACGGCTTTGTTGTGTCCTACAGAAGTCCTGAAGCGGCAGATTTCATAACTGGAAATCAGCAGGGGCTGTAGATGGAAATTTGCTGAAAAGTTAACCAGAGGGGAAAGGCTGCCCGCACAGCTGGTAAATATGCCATCTGTAAGGGTGTAAATCATCCCTCTAAGGCATGACTCTCTAGAAAGCTCGTAACACTTTTAAATGCATGTACCAGTTGTCCTTTCCAAAGGGCAAATCGGTTAATGGCTATGGGGAACTGTTTGCCTCGCTGTGGCTGTGCTCCCTGGCTCTTCTTCACCTGGCGGTCTTGGGGTGGAGAATTAACTTCATTTCTGGTGAGGCTTCCCCAGGTTATATTCCAGTTCTTATGCTTTGGATGTGATCTTCAGGGTGACTCGTGTGTGGTGAGAGGAGAAAGGAGGGTAAGGATTCCCTTGTCCAGCAGAAAGAAAGATTAACTGCTTTTCTGTGTCACAGACCTTGGGTGTTGGACCTGGGAACCTAAATCTGCAGGTCAGAGATTCACCAAGAGCTGCACTCCCAGAAGCTGTGTCTATGCTACAAGCTTTAGATGGCAAAGCTATGGCTTTCGGAGATGTAGAGGTGCAACCTTTGAGTTGGAAAAGAGTTGGTGATCGCCCAGATGAGCTGCTCTACTGGAAGACCTGGATGAGTGGAGGGAAAGCAGCTGTGGGTGATCTGGAACAGCATCTTCTCCCACCAGCATAGCTACTGGAAGAGGCTGTCCCGTAGCAGGGATCGCCTGGTATAACGACCTTGCTGATGTTTCCAGGGTAGAAAAGAAGGCAACCTACCCAAGAGGAAGCAAATCCATGTTGAGAGTGGCTGCTGTTGTCGAAGACAACCTTTGACTGACTTCACCTGCCAGTGATGAATGGAGCATCCTAAACCGTAGGCTGAACCCTGTGTCCCCTCACCCTTCCTGCACCGAAACCCCATCTCCCTGTGTGAGGCATGCAGGATGGATCTTCTGCTCTTTGCTGATGGCTTTGTCCAGGCTGCAGCAACTTCTGCTTTTTCACTGCTTGTTTTACTAACCTCTGTACTAACACCTTGCTCTTCCCCTGGGTTTGCAACACCTCTGGGTTTAGCAACACCTGGAGAGACAAAGTCCTGCTCTGCCCATCTCCACCTTCCCAGGTCAGTAATGAGCAGGTTGCATAAGCCCCAGGTTCATTTTCCAGGCTCTCCCAGCCCTGAGGAATGGGAGCGCGAGGGGACAGCGTCATGGGGGCAGGGGGAAACCATTCTCTTAAATGGGAAGACAAGATGTGCCCCTCTCTTGCATCCCCCCCTCAGGGCAGGTACAGCCCGGCTCAGTGCATAAGAGTTGCCGGGTCCTGCCCTTGGGTCACACCAACCCCAGGCAGCGCTACAGGCTTGGGGGGGAGCGGCTGGAAAGTGCCCGGCGGGAAAGGGCCTGAGGGGGTTGGTCGGCAGTGGCTGAAGATGAGCCAGCAGTGTGCCCAGGTGGCCAAGAAGGCCAACGGCATCCTGGCCTGTGTCAGCACTAGTGTGGCCAGCAGGACCAGGGCAGGGATCGTCCCCCTGGACTCGGCCCTGGTGAGGCCGCACCTCGAGTGCTGGGGTCAGTTCTGGGCCCCTCACTCCAAGACAGACATTGAGGGGCTGGAGCGTGTCCAGAGACGGGCAACAGAGCTGGGGAAGGGGCTGGAGCACAAGTGCTGTGAGGAGCGGCTGAGGGACCTGGGGGGTTTGGCCTGGAGAAAAGGAGGCTGAGGGGAGACCTTCTCGCTCTCTGCAACTCCCTGACAGGAGGTTGGAGCCAGGGGGGGTCGGACTCTTCTCCCAACGAACAGGTGACAGGACAAGAGGAAACGGCCTCAAGTTGCGCCAGGGGAGGTTTAGATTGGACATTTGTAAAAATTTCTTCACCGAAAGGGTTGTCGGGCACTGGCACAGGCTGCCCAGGGCAGTGGTGGAGTCCCCATCCCTGGAGGTATTCAAAAGACGTTTAGATGAGGCCCTAAGGGATACGATTTAGTGGGGGATTTGGTAGTGATAGGTTAATGGTTGGACCCGATGATCTTGGAGGTCTCTTCCAACCAGAATAATTCTATGATTCTATGATTCTATAAGAGGAGACGTGGGGAATAAATCGGAGCGGGATGCTATCAGAGTTGGTCCAGCAAGGACTTTCTGGTCCACTGAGCCCGGTAAGCAGTGACATCATTTCCATTGGCGTTGACGCCGTGGAGCTACAATTCATCAGGCGCCTCGCTGGGAAAGTGGTGGGTTCCTTTGCAAGACGAAGCTGAAGGGAATGCCTGAGCTGTAATGGTAAACAACGTAAATTACTGTGCGTGTATCTTTATTATCTGTGTCTAATGCAAATGCTGATTGGCTCCAAAGTAGTAAAACATCACCCTCAGAGGAAATAATAACAATTATCTTGCATTACCTGCAGCCAATGTTTCTGTTAAAGCTTAATATTTAAGGAACTATATAAAGTAGGGGTGCATTTAGAAACCAGAATTTCAACACTTACATAAGACAGTTCTGAATATTAATCAGTCAATCCTTAGCACTCCAAAAAGGCTTAATTGAGTGGTAAATAAGGAGAGTTATCTTTATACCTCTGAGGACGGCCATAGAGGTTGTCACTATTTTTAGCAAAGGAGCTGGAGCTCAGGCGCTTGATGCTTATACTGTGAGATATCACCACAGTCACGGGCTCGGTATGTGTAGGTAGACACATATGCACATACATTTAATGTAAGCAAGACGCTAATGGAGTGAATGTACCCTGGTGTGCAGATGCGGGTCTGACATGAAGAAGTAACAGAGGTTTTAGCAAATGGATAATCTCCAGACATGCATCTGTGTTCATACATACGGGCAGTTGGAGATAAGCCTCGTCATTTCCCGCATGCCGCTAGGGATGCCTGAAACTGCCCTTCGTAAGCAGGCCTGGAAAGTTCAGGAGAAAACACGGACTTTCCCTTGCGTCAGAAGCTTGGATGCAATGTCAGAGCCACGACTGTGGTGGAAACACAGAAGCAAACCTGACTTGAGAAAATAAATACGTGCAACTGATTTGGAGTCCTTGAGTCAAATTCATTTCATGCACAATTCTCTTGAAAATGGCTCAGAGCCATTCTGACCATAACAGACGTTGGGATCTCTTTCCTACTAGTCAAATCTCTTTGCTGTTGAGTGGTCTTAACCCATTGCTTGTGAGTCAGATGCTGCTCAAGGTCTTCTCCGGTCACTCACGGTTGGGGGAAAAGGGAAAAGCAGTGGAGGTGATGGGTGCTCAGGAGACACAGCCCAACAGTGCCTGACTGCTGTCACTCACTTGAGATATTACTTTGTTATGGATCAGCAGGGCTGTGCTGGAAAAGGGGGGGCAACATCTAACCGGTCAACATGACATTGTCCAAGCTGGTTGAAAGCCAGATATAAATGACCCTCAAGGCTCTACATCTCACTTTTCAGAGCAGGTCCTAAAGACAAAGACGGGGTTTGGAAGAGCAGTTTTTATTGTTGTGGTTAAGGGGTTAAAAAAAACCAATAAATTCCCCCCCAAAAGAGGAAAGCTTTACTAATTAAGGCCCAATTGGAAATGACTGGTTTGCACTGGCAAGCTGCTGCTCCCAGAAATTGCTGGGCTGACTTCTCCACAATCGCTCACATGAGTAAGTGCTGTGAAAACACGGTTTGGCCTGGAAGGAGCTAATAAGCACACAGATAAAAATCTTATTTTGAAAGCAGCAACAAAGGACACGTGATTTATATCTCAGCTGGTGACTTCATATGTTTTGCAGAGTTTCTCCAAAATGTATCGGAATTCATAATTCATTTTTACAATGCATTAAATTAAAATAATAAATGTCAGGAAGTTTTTTGAGAGAAAGAAAACTCTGTGAGAAGTGCTGAGGGATCAAAAGAGATTTTGACAGGGAGAGACTCCTGTTGACTTGAGGGGCTTTGGATCAGGCTTGAGATTGGCAACAAAATGGACAACAGTTAATAAAAGCGTGCCTGTTAGACGTGCTGGAGCTTGGTAAGTCGGAGCAGAGTGGGAGCTGACTGCGGCGTCTCGGCAGAAGTGGCAGGGAGCTGCGTGCTGGCCGGAGCCTCGCCGCCGCACGTGGTGGGATCCCGTTGCTCATCTAAATGGCAGCAGCCGCGGATGAATCAAGACAAAGGAAGTGAGAGTGGAGGCGGAGGAGAGAGCAGGGATTAGAGGATTGGAGGAAAAACAAGATTCGGGGGGAGAAACCATTCCAAAACTTACATTTATCCAAGGAAAAGAACTGTTGCGTTAAAAGGCTGTATATCATTTCTGGAGTTATTAATTTCCTTCATGTTGGAAGAGTTATTACCTCTGTATGTTTCCGCTCTTTTCCTTAATGCAGGAATATATCATGTGCTTCTCAGTTGAGGTAACATTTCATTTTTTCGTGCACGTTAAGAAAAGCACAGGACAAAGCCAAACAGGTAACTCTGCTCACCTTGTCCATAGCACAGCAGCTTCAGACACTTACAGGACTTGTGAGCCATAGTTTGAGTTGGGCAATGTTATCCTCGTCTGTACCTACAAGAGTTGTGTCTCACTGCAAAATGCCAGTCATGGTTGGTGGGCAACTACTGCTTCTGTTGGACCGGGGCTGATGGGCACTTGCACCATCAAGCATAGGATGAACTTGAACCCTTTGCGATCTAACCCACATGAGTTGCTGCCTGTCCTACAGCAGTCACTGCCGAAATGCTCTATAACTAAGAAAAAACCAACACACATATCTATTAAATGGATGTCGTACCTTTTGGTGCTATCTAGGCAAGATACCACCTGCGTCCCGTTTGGTGGTGTCAACCTTTCATCAGACTCAAGCTTCCTTTGACACTTCTTTTTCAAGATATCCATTCCTTTGTCTCTCGTCAGTGTGGGAGGTACCCAGTTAAATGCAAGAACTACTGTAGCCTCCCCACGCCCCCTTACGCGTGGTCAACAGGCAGCTCCACCTCGTGCAACACAAGTGAGAAAGCATTGCTGTGGTGCAACCCCTGAGCACTCTCTGCCTTTGGGAAAGGTCAGGTTCAGCCCTGGCCCCACAGCTCTCTGTGATGCCTGTGTGTCTCAAGACCTCTGCATCCTCCCCTGCAGGGGAATAGAAGTACAAATTTCCATATATATGTATATATATATGGTGGTTTGCACGCTTTGGTTTGCAGTTTTCCACGAGGCTGTCGTTTTGTCTGATTCTGTAAGACGGAGGGCAATTGCTTGGCAAATGGGAGGACTAGGTTTAAACGCGAGCTTTGGCTCCATTAGCTTTACAATTTGCCTAGAAAAAGGTTTGTGGCCGAGTCCTGGTGCGCAGTGGGAAGAAGAAGAAAATTCAGATTTGGAGAATCACAGAATAACAGGCTGGAGGGAACCTCCTGGGGTTGTGTGTCTCTGGTCTAAGACCCACTGAACGCAGCTCCAACACATCAGGCTGCTTGGGGCTGGACTTGCTCGTGCTTATCACCATCCGCCTGGTACTGAGGGGTCCAGACTGGACCCAGACATGGTCTCGGGTCCTGAGTAGAGGGGAAGAATCACCTTTCTCAGCCTGCTGATTGCCCTCTTGCTAATCCAGCCCAGGATGTGATCATGCTGTGCTGCAAGGGCACAACGCTGGCTCGTGAGCACCTCATAGTCCACCGGGACCCACAGATATATTCAGCTGGCCCCAGCCTGTGCTGCTGCGTGGGGTTATTCCACCCCAGGTACTGAACTTTGCATTTCTCTACATTGAACTTCATGAGGTTCATGCTCATCCATTGATGCAGCTTATTTCTTTGAAAACCGTCCCTATTCTCCAGCGCATCAGCCATCCCCCAGCTGGGTGTCCTCTGCAGGCTTGTTGAGAGGGCAGCCTGTCCCTTTGTCTAAGAACCTGTTGAGCTTAATGACAACATCCTTTGGAAATGTTCACCACCTCCTACTTGATCAGCTGGGCTACGCAACCTTAATGGTGGAGAGGACTCCATGCTGTTTCGAGATGTCATCCAAGCTGGTGCAAGATCTAAAAGCCCATGTGGAGTTTTAATATCTTGATGATTTATGGCTGGGATTGAGACTTTGTCCAAACTGTTGCTCCATTTGTATAAACCTTTCAGGCTGATGGAGGACTCTGCAAATTAAGTTTCTGACTTTTATTTAGACTCTGTGAAAATTGAGTTGTTCACAAGCGACCCTATGTCTCACCTCGCAGTGGTGAAAACTCACAGTCATGGAGCGTGGATTCATGCAGATTGAGGGCTCTGTTTGTAGATCTGAATCAAAGATACTAAAAAAGATTTTCCCATGGGGAACAGTGATATGTGGCTGATAAAAGTGAGCAAGTTTAATGTACTGAGAGCATATCTTCTTACTGCATTTGCTCAGTGTCTGTTTATGGTGAATGTAAAGCAGACCCAACGGCAGAGTTCAGGCAAGGGTGTTCACATTTATGTGCTGGGAGCTCATGTCTAACATGGCCTGTTAGGCTTTTGAAAAGGCAAAACAAAGAAATATGCCCAGTTTTTAAAAAATGCATTACTGCATCACTCTTCGTGTTTGAAACCATTGAAAAAAAAGAGGAAATTATTTGTATTATTTGTATTAGATTAAGCCCCAGGAAGAGCAGATACAACCCCATTTATATTTACTGCTGTGCAAGCAAAGACAGTTTGTGTTGGGCTGAATAGCCCAGGAAGACGTCGTTATTCGTTTCTGAGAACTCATCAGCTCAACGTCTTGCTTAAGCTCACGTACGAAGTCTGTGGCAGAGCTGGAGCGACAGGCAGAGTTGCTTCTGCCAGGAAAACCACGACCAGATCAGCCGGGTGGTGGGTGCCTTTGAAGTGTGAAGGATAAGCAGAGAGCTGTGAAAAGGTTTCTGAGAAGGAACCACAGGGGTTTGCTGGGCCAGCGCTCCTTCGGTGCCTGAAACCTCCTGCTGTTGATGTTCCTGGAGGGAGAAAATGGACAGAGACGACATTTCCTAATTTTTGAGGACTGGCTTTGCAGCTTGGCTCACCTTTTTCTGGAAGCAGTTAATAGCCGTAGCCAATTCCCAGATGTGTGGCTAAAATAATATTTATTTGCTCTTACTAATATTTGGATATTAGAAGCTAGAAATAAACTGGTATTTCAAAAGGCATTATGGGCAGGCTATTCCATGTTTTCTTGCCTCCTCCCCTGAAAATCATAGAATCATAGAATCATAGAACAGTTTGGGTTGGAAGGGACCTTTCAAGGCCATCTAGTCCAAGCCCCCTGCAATGAGCAGGGACAACCCCACTAGATCAGGTTGCTCAGAGCCCCGTCCAGCCTGACCTGGAATGTTGCCAGGGATGGGGCTTCTACTACCTCTCTGGGCAACCTGTGCCAGTGCTTCACAACCCTCATTGTGAAAAACTTCTTTCTGATTTCCAGCCTATATCTCCCCTCCTTTAGTTTAAAACCATTACCCCTTGTCCTATCACAACAGGCCCTGCTAAAAAGGTTCTCCCCATTTTTCCTATAGGCCCCCTTCAAGTACAGAAAGGCCGCAATAAGGTCTCCCCGGAGCCTTCTCTTCTCCAGGCTGAACAGGCCCAACTCTCTCAGCCTGTCTTCATAGGAGAGGTGCTCCATTCCCTTGATCATCCTTGTGGCCTCCTCTGGACCCGCTCCAGCAGGTCCATGTCCTTCTTATGTTGAGGGGCCCAGAGCTGGACGCAGTACTCCAGGTGGGGCCTCACCAGGGCAGAGTAGAGGGGCAGAATCACCTTTCTCGATGCTTGTGCTTGTGCTGGCCCTGGTTGGAGACAGGCCTCTGGGCATGACCTCCATGCTGGGTTGGGATGGCGTTCCTTACCTTTGCCTGGCCTAACGCCTGCACTGCTGAGCTGTGAACATCTCGTCATCTTCAGGTACGTCTCCCCATTGCCTTGTGAGGCAGGACAGCGATGAATCTCCTTTTCAAGAGAAGGGCACGGGGAGGATATGATTACACTCATAGCTTGATCATTTGACGAAGTCACTGGGATGACTTAGAAAAAAATCTGTAAAGCTTATGAATGCCAAGTTAATTTTATGAAAACCTTCCAAAGTTTGTATTCCATGACTCGTGGGACTCTTAGGGTGATCTCTGAAGGGTGCGGGTGGGGAGGTCTGGCTGAGTTTGTCTGTCCTGGGCAGTACAGGAGGGCAGCGCTCTCCCCAGTGGTCATCTGCACTGCTGCCCATGGTCCCTTCCAGGAGAGACACAACCTCCTTTGAGACATGCCAGAGAGAGCCAGGACGGCAGAGGACACCGAAGAGGCTTCGGGGCACATGGACCTGAGAGGCTGGACCCAAATGCAGCCTTTGGGAGAACAGAGAGCCAGGGGAGAGGTTTTCCCGGCCTCCTTCCGTGTGTTCTCATCCAGACTAATAGGCTTTGCTAGAGTTGGCTCTATTTCGCTAGTGGGTGAGATGATTTCTCCGTCTATGTCAGTTTAAGTTGCTAAAGCTCTGTAGGATTGAAGGCACCTTAGATCTATGAGCTGGCATTATTAATAATAATAATTTATCATATAATTCCCCTCGTATTTCAAACACAGACTTCTATCATCTCTTCCACCTTCTCAGCCCTTGGAGCATTTTGCCATTTGTCAGGAAGAAATGGGAGATGAAGCTGCTCTTCCTCACGCTGCAACTGCAGGGGCATCCCAGAGGCGGATGGGAAGTGAAATAAATCTCCCCCATCCGAAGTCCCGAATCCCACTCTCTCCTTAATAACAAAGAGATTTACTCCAAGCCTTTCCCTATACAACTCTGAGGGTACGGGTATGTTGTAGGTTGAAGAAAAACATATTGGAAACCTGAAAGCAGAGGGAGAAGTAAAACCGTGTAAGTTTGCCTCAGACAATTTGTAATCTCAGCCCCAGCTGTCTAACCTCACCAATTTATTATGTCTTGAACCAACTGCTTTTGGGTTTGGGGTTTCTAAAAAACCCCAGGTTTTCACTGTGCCTGTAAGGGTAGAGAAGACCACATGGAGAGCTGGTCCATGGGTAGGTATTAAAGACAATACTCTGGATGCTACCTCAAGCTGAGAGAGGCTGTAAGCATGGCTGGGGGAAGGATCCCTGATTTCCAATACCCTTCTCCTCAGCATGGGCCAATGTCAGAAGTGAGTTACCGGCACAGATGGCCCCTTTGATCTGTCCCAGTAAGGTCATGCCTGCATTCTTATTCCAATCGGTGTTTGTTACAAATTACACCACATGCAAGGAACTTCACGGCTGTAAAGTCAAGGTCTAGGAAATGCAGTGTAAAAACTCCCAATTTTATAATTTTATTTCTCTTGATGAAGGTTAATTTGATACAAGAATAATTCAGCCAGAGGCTCAGCTTCCACATGGACAATTTTAACCAGATTAATTAAAGATGGACTTTATTAGAAACTATTCTTTTCAGAAATCTGCAGTGGAAGAAGTAAAGTGAAGTGCAGCAGCTCTGAGCGTGCTCAGGATTTATTTTTCAGCCTGGTTTCCAAAGGAAGCGATGTTTATTTGATCATGTAATGTGTGGTTATACTTGTGTCCCCCTGTAGAGCTTTGAAACCCCTGGTCATTTGGTCCAGCTTAGGCAGAGCAAAAGAGAGCTCAGAGAGATGAAGTTTGTGCAAATTCTGCAAAACCTGGTAGAAGGGAGAGAATCCACCAGTTCCTGCAGCGAAGGAAAGTCCTGAGCTCAACTGTATTGCTAGACACCAAATAATCCACATTAAAAAAGCTATTTTGGATACGTTGGTGATGGGAGAACTTTCAGCCAGAGCTTGGGGCTTATGAGACATGCAATAACTCAACACCAGCTTCCAGTGGCTGCGCATGTCCCGCAGCTCGTGCGACGGCTCCTTTTATCAGCGCGGCAGCTCTGAGGAATGAGATTTCCATCATGCCCACCCGCAGGTATCCTTGGGCGAACCTGGGCCAGGCCCGGGCTCCCGGACATGGGAATGATTTGCAATGGCAGCTGATGGAAGTGGCACTTGCTGCCAGCCCCCCCTTCCCTCCCTGTTGCCCTGCAGCCTCCCCCGAGCCAACGCTTCCCGGTTTGGGGAAGCTGCCGTGCCCCGTCCTCCCCGCTCGGCTGTCTCAATGTGTATGACAGCAGCTGCTGGGTTTGAAAGCTTGATCTCTCTTCCTTGTTTTGGAGGCACTTGGGTTTCGATTTCGTGCCCAGGCACCCATCCCAGCAGCATCTGCCCTGTGCTCATGGCAGCCCATGCTCCAGTTTCTTATTTAAGCGCGTGGTGCTCATAGGAGAGGGCTGGGGGTCGGACGCCTGGTGGGCTCCGCAGGGCTCTCCCTGTAAGCATCAATATGGCAGAGGGAGGGTAGCATTTACCCCTGTCCATCTGTTGGGTCTCCTCCTGCCCCCCAAAATGCCCCCGCCCGGCACAGTGACGCCTGCTGCAACCTGGGGAAGATTCACCCTCCACGACCGGGGCTGGGGGCTTGCAAGGGCTGCCCCATCCTGGCAGGGAGGCTGGGTTGTTTCACAGGCAGAGCTGGACAGCGGACGAGCAAAAAGAGAGTCTCAGCATTCCAGCCCACTTTGCACTGTCCGAGCCCAGAGGAAGTCCTGGGGGAGTGGGAGAAAAAGGGAGAGAAGAGAACAAGGGGGACGCTGGCACCAGCAGTGGCTGCCTGCTCTCAATTTACTCCCGAGGAGTCCTTTAATAAAATCAGCGGAGGCCGTGCACGCTTTACTGGGAGCTTCAAAAGTGTTTATGGGATGATTTGTGTGGAACGGTTATGCTGGAAGCAGTTTAGGGAAGGTATGCTGTTACTAGAGGATTATTATTTCTTTTAAGCTTCATTTGGACACATCTTACCATTATATACCAGCAAGGAATGAGCCCCAGCAGCTGTTTGCTATTTATTGGAGTCCACGGTGGAGTAATGAGGAGGGAGGCAGCAGGGAGGGGTTCAGCAGCTTGGAGAGTTCTTCCTTCTCTTTTTCCCCAGATCTTCTGCAGGGCCATGTTGGATCCCTATAGCTTCCTGCCCCACGCAGACACCACAGGTGAAGAGCAAAGTCCCGGAGAGCATCCATGGAGTCAGGACCCACATGTGAGCTGGTACCTCTCAAACCCAAGACTGCAAACTCGGTAAGTCATCACTGCACTGTTTACGCTCTTTGTATTTTCACGCTCATCTTTTCTTACGAAGAAAGCCTTGAATTTGTCACTTTGGACGTTACCTCGTTCTGAGCTGTCTCCTGTATAAGAAGTGGCGAGATATGACAGACATGCCAATGAGAGACAGTCATTTCTAGTATATCTCTGCGCCACGCTGTCCTGGTCCAAGCTGCCACAAAAACCTTTCTTCTGCTCTCTATATATCTCCATGTAAAGTTTTCCAAATATGACTATGACTCTAACTCTGAGTACAGCTTGTGTCCAAACTACAGGGTGTAAAACTGCTTGACAAGGCCAGTAGGACTCAAGGGGTTTCGGCCCATCAGCAGAGGATCTCTTGATGCTGCCACATGGCCTGTGAAAGGGAACCGAGAAAAGCGAACCCGTCGCTGTGAAGGTGCAATTTGCTGCGTGGGGGTCCACGCACGGGCTGGGAAGGTTGTCGGTGCAGGGAGAAGGACAGTTGGAGAAGGTCAGCCTCCAAGTTTGCTACGTCGCCGCAGTCCTGCAAAGGACTCAGAGGAGGCAGCTTTTAAAATACCTTCCCCTTTCTGATGAAAGATTCTGCGGTGTCTCTCAATGCAGCGTTTGAAATCTCACTCATCTCTCTTCCCCCCTCCTCGATGATCCCTCATTCGAGCTGTCACGGTTTAACAGCCCTGCACTGCTATATTATCAACATATACAGTAACTCGCGGGCGACCTTTGCTCTTTCTAGCACTGCAGAGCCAGGAAAGCTGCAGGGAAAGGGAACAGGATCTCATTCTGGTTCATGCATCAGCCACAAAACCATCTGCTGAGTGTGGAGCACAGGAGTTTTATTAGCCGTGTGATATAGCAAGCAGAAAAGGCTCTGCTAAGTTGCCATATACCCGGGAAGAGGATAAAACCTTTTCCTTCCCTCAGAGGAATTCAAGCAAGCTCCATCAGTCTCCCTGTACTGAATTTCATTCCTCTTCTTCCTTCTGCTGCAGGACCACTGACAAGCTCTTTCACCCCAAAAGATCCATGTCCCGCTGGGAAACCAGTGGGAACCATATGTAAAACCTCAATGAAAAGTGTTAGAAAAAGTCCTGGCCCCGCTAAAGGCAACGAGAATTTCGCCACTGCTTCCTGCGGAGCCGTGATTTCCCTCTTTCGCTCCAGTAAGCCCTGCTGCTTTAGTGCACGAGCAGGGCTTTTATTTTCCCTGGAGCCTTTATTCTCCATGCAGATGGAGACCAGAGCTGCAGAAGGGCTGCCAAGCCGAGAGGCAGGTATTCCGCAATTTCAAATCCCCGGTGCCGTGTATTTTACAAATCCCCCTACCTAATTTTTATTAGTGAGGAGGCTTATTCCACTACCAGCTAGGGCACAAAGGAGTGTGAAGAGCTGTATCATTGGACCAAAGACAAAGCCTTCCCAGAAGGACTTACATCAGGACAGTCAAGTGCAAGGTAGAAGAAAGGGATAGCACTTGAAAGGCACGGAGTTGGCCTCTTGCCTGTTTTGTTTCCCTCCCTCCTTGTAGCTCTTGCTGACGTTTTCAGGGGCTTCAGTTCCTGGCTGGCTCCTTTCTCTGCTCCTTCCCCCTGTTGCCGTATCCCTGGTGGCACATCGGTACAACCCGAAGGGTTGGTTTAAGCAGTGTGCCGAGATGCATGGGCACTGTGATTTGGGACTGGTAGAAACAAGAAAAGATTAATAGATTCTAAGCACCCTTTTGGAAGGGTCTAATCAAGACTATTTGCAACCATGACCCTTTGCTTTGCTTTTCTTCTTGCCTATTGTGTCCTCCAGCCGTTCTCCTCTGCTCCTCGCTGTGGTGTCTCAGAGCACCCAGGCTGCACAGGGTGGTTGCACCCCATGGCCTGTCGCCAGCCCCATGAAACACCCAGTTCAGCATCGTCTTTCCAGCACTCCCTGATTTCCCCACTCTCCAGCCCCACCCTGTATCTGCTGTTCCACGGGGCAGTAAGGCTTGCTGAAACATAAGGTTTTTACGGACTTTTGCACAACCTTCTCCAACTCAGTTTCCCAGAAGCACTAACCTCACCCAGGGTTTTAGTCCCAATTATCCCAATAATGGGAGCAATTTGTTCTGGACTGGGAGGTGCTGAGGCAACAGCAGAGATGCCTGTGGACACACACTTACCCCTGTGTCATTTCTTGTACAATAGCTGGGAGGGAGTTTAAAGAAGCGTTGGCTGGGTAATTGAAGACAGACCTGGGTCAGATTCTCAGTTCTGCTTAGATCCTTTCAAGTATTTCTGTTTTTAACCTTCCAAAGGTGGTAGATGCTGTTTGGGACCTGGACCATGGAAAGCCAAGAGGACAGGACAACTGCAAGGTGGAACACCAGCCCCAGGAGGTCCGTCTGGAGCCACCACAGGCAGTGCAGGCAGGTGCTCTCCCTAGAAACCAGATCTCCTTTGAAATGGGTTGTTTCACCACCTGAAATTCATATTCTTTCCAGGAAAAAGCTAGGGGGAAAACCAGGTCTATAGACCGACATCAACGCTGTAAGAAAAGCAGATATAAGGCTGTGAGCATGTGGTGGGGGTGGTAGAGAAATAACCCCCACCAAGAGCTGCTGGAGTGACCTCAGCTGTCTGCTGAGGGAAGCCACCCCATCTCCATCTCACCAGCAGGTTGGGACAGGAGGCTATGGACTGGCAGTGAGGAACCCAGTCCTCCCCTAGGATCACCCCAAGCTTTCTGGGGACCAGGCCTGTTCAGAGACTGCAGATATTTGGAGCTGGCTCCCAGGTGAGACTGAAGTTCCTCCATTTCTGGTTTCCAGCATCCATCAATAAGATGGTGAGCCTTTCTCCTGGGCCAGAGTCACAAAATTGACTCTAATACACATCTGTGTTCAGAATAAAACTGCTGTGAATTGATCTTGATGCAGAGAACGCATTTCAAGCCCAGAAGGCACTGTTACGATCGTCTTTTTTTGATCTCTTGCAAGACGTGTGCTGTCAGGCTCTTCTGAACTGATTTCTGCTTCAAGGCCATTGCTCTGTCTGAACCATTTCTGGTAAAAAGACATCCAGCCGTTTTCACTGGGATTGACCTTCAATCTTCTCCAAGCTAAAGAGATGAGTCTCTCTCAGCACATTTGCCCATTGTTACAGTCATTCCTTTTCTCCTTCTATTAACCCTTTCCAGATTTGCAACCTCTGCTTCCACTTCCATCACTTTATGTGTCTCCTTCCCCTATTTGTAATTTGCGGTTCACAGGACCACTTAGACTCTCATGTTCAACCGACATCCACCATGCCCTACACGTCCCTGCTGGAATTGCTGACTTCCAGGGAGTCAAACCGTGTCCCCTGTGTCCCCCATTTGGTAAATCAGGCCCGTATGTGTCATTTTCTAAGCATGCGGTCTTACATTTCGTCATGTGAAAGTACCAGTAGTTTGCTTGTGCTTGGCATGTCAACCCCAGCAAATTGCCTTCCGTTAGCAATCTGTCTTGGTTTTCATTGTTCTTGCCAATCCCGGTGTCATCTGCTATGTTTATCCATAGCAATTTTCATGCTTTTTCTTCGCCATTGACAAAAATTTTAAATAATGTAAGGCTATAGACAAATCCATCCAGAGTACAGCTATGAAATTTATTAGGTCAAAGATGTACATAAACATTTATACATCCATTTTAGACATGTCTGACGCTTTTATCCCTTTAAATGTACATCATGTTGATTATCCAGTAGTTCCAATTCCATAAGAGAAATGTGGTGGTGTAATTTACAGGATTCCCGTGGAAATACGCGACATCCGTGCTGTCATTTTTGCCTATCAAAACTCATGTGAGATTGGCTTGATGTGATCTCTTTTCTGTGTAGGTCGGTGTTACTTTTTTCAGTGACATCCTTGACTCCATCATTTTTTCCATGACTGGTGTTAGGCTGCTAGCCCGAAGTTACTCAGGTTATTTTGTTTCTCTGTTCCAGAAGGACATTTTCTATTCCCAGGATGGAAGTTATTTCTCAAACTCAACAGCACATATTAGTCCTTGGTTAGTTCTTTTGTAAATCCGGGGTGCCAGTCATGCAGATATCTAGTATCTGCATATCTGATTTTACTAGCTATTCTTTTGCATGCTTTTTTCTGACATAATGGAAAGTATTTAATCATCATCATGATGTAATATATCTATATTTTCCCCTAAACTGGAATACAAACGTTTCCTGAAGACTTTTACTGCTTCTGAACTATTGTTATCAGGTCTGTTCTGTCCTTCCCCATTCATCCACGTCTGTCCATGAACTCATATCACACTTAGGATTCTTTCTGATTTTGGTTTATTAAAACCTCTGACTTACTGTCCCAGCTTTGCTCTCCTCCTGCTCCCCCACGGAGTACTTCTCTTCCCCAGAAATCTCTACAATTTGTAGTTTCTAATTTTTCCTTTTAAGCTTCCCCAGTTATTACATATTGAAGTTTTATTATTCTTTTCATAGCTGCGTTCACTTCCCTTGTAAAGCAGCTTTTTAAAAAAACTAGTTTACTCTTCTCTTTCAGCTGTGGGCCTATGTTTTTTTTCAATATATAGTAAAATATTCTTTAACAGTTTCTAATTTTCATTTACATTTTTAAATTCTTTTTTTGCCAGCCAGTTTTTCATCTGTTTTTTGAATCAATAGAGTATACCTACAAAAACTTTTCAAACTTTCTTTCCTTCCCTTTATTAAAAGGAAAAACAAAGAAGAGAAACCTGAGATTTGTATCTAATCCCATGACTCTGAAGTCTGGGGTTTTTAAAACAT
Organism: Phoenicopterus ruber ruber; assembly: GCA_009819775.1. Classification (NCBI taxonomy): domain Eukaryota; kingdom Metazoa; phylum Chordata; class Aves; order Phoenicopteriformes; family Phoenicopteridae; genus Phoenicopterus; species Phoenicopterus ruber. The sequence goes on from CM020215.1 coordinate 217,595,943, forward strand.
GTAATAAAGGTCCAGATAAAATCACAAGAATTGGCAACACTTTAGTATTGCATTTGTCTGACTGCATTCCCTGGCCGGTACCTAATAACATATTATCATAATTTTTTTAATAGATGAAAATAATGATTTCACCACAATTTTGAAAGGCGAAATCCAGAGACAGCATGTGTCTGTTATTTGAGCATTTACAGGAATGGTGAAGATGATTTCCAAGCTTGCAGTGATGTCTCTGGGAGGTGGCGCTGACACTTATCACCTGTGAAAACCCAAGCAATTTGAATTCAGGCCAAATTAAAAATATTGGCCTTACATTCCTTGGCCAGTGACTCACCATCCAGGCACCGCCATCCAAGCAGAGTATGTGGTTTGGTGCATTAGTGGGTGAAATTCATCCCATAGATGAGATACGAGCAGAGTCTGATTGGCTTTTTGCTTCCCATCAAGATCCATAGGAGTTTAACAAGGTGTAGTTCTGGATGGTGACGCAATATCTCTGGGGCATGTCATGATCAAGCTACTAATTATGGGTAAAATGACAATAACCCACTTGTCCTTCTAGTGTCTCCATTCCAGATATGACTTTTACTGTCCAAATCCATCATCTGGCTTATGAAAGACTGAAAGTTTTATGAGCTTTCCAGGGAGAAAAGGAAGGAAAAGAGAGGAAAAGGGAAGGGAAGGGAAGGGAAGAGAAGGGAAGGGAAGGGAAGGGAAGGGAAGAGAAGGGAAGAGAAGGGAAGAGAAGGGAAGGGAAGGGAAGGGAAGGGAAGGGAAGGGAAGGGAAGGGAAGGGAAGGGAAGGGGAGGGAAGGGGAGGGAAGGGGAGGGAAGGGGAGGGAAGGGGAGGGAAGGGAAGGGAAGGGGAGGGAAGGGAAGGGAAGGGAAGGGAAGGGAAGGGAAGAGAAGAGAAGAGAAGAGAAGAGAAGAGAAGAGAGAAGAGATTACTAAGTGGAAATAACTTCGGATCTAGCTAGTTGTCCCCTCATGCTAGAATTGATTTCTTGTGGGGTTTGCTTCTTTCCTTTTCGGCTCTTCAAAACACAGAATAAACTTTGAAGCCATTTTCTCCTGATGTGCCTTTGCCTCCTGCCCTGAACCCAAGAGACATCTTCAAAAGGAAGGCGCAAAATGCTGTGACGTGATATGGATAGCTGGGATTTACCTGCTGGACCCAAGGCCACAAATCACCAGGTCTGCAGCTAACGCCACTCAAGAGATGCTTCGTACTCCCTGGCACATAGACAATCCCAGCATGGATGAAAGACAAAAATCCCTCTGCGTCAAGAGAAGCATAAGAGGAAAGATGATAGTGATACAGATGTCCGATTCACCTTCAGGAGCAATATTTTGTGGGTCTTCATATTTACTGCTTGGGAAAGTGTGAGGCGTTGGTAAGAGCGTGTCTGGATTATCTCCTCCAGGCCTGGTCAGTCTTGTCCATGGATGAGTCATTCAAACCAGGCAGGTGCAGGGAAGTGCCAGGACACGGACGGGAGGATGGAGAACTTGTCATCTGGGGGGAGGCTGCACAGTTTGGCTTTTTTAGCTCAGCACAACAGCGGCCGAGAGGGGAAATGAGTGCTGTTGCACATGAAAGGTAAAAATAGCCGGGAGCAAAAAGAAACACTGGAGTGAAAGAAAAAAATGTTGGCACGAGAACAAGTAGGTTTTGATTGGCAATGGAGTAGATTTAGTCTGGAAATTAGATGAAGTTTCCTAAGCATCAGATCAGCAAAGTCCTGGAGCAGGCTTCCAGGGGCTGTGAAAACAGAGCTTGCTCAGGTGACAAATTGGTTTAGCTGCGGTGGTGGCTGAGAACAGGGAGCTCTGCTGGGTGAGCCAGCAGGCTCACACCCTGTGCGCCCATGTTTCTAGGGAGAGAGTGGAGACATAGTCCCCAAGAATGATCTTTCAACCAAAGGACTGGTAGTGCTTGGGCCATAACAGCAAGGTAGAGCTGTAAGGCACCAGCAGACAATTTGCAGATGAAGAAATACTCCACCATGGGGAACTCTTTGGTCCATCTTCCTTGTAAGCCTGCAAGATCTCTCTGCTGCTCTAAAAATATGATTTATGCCTAATCCGGCTAGCTGTGACCCAACCACCTTGTCTGTCCTTTCATTCCTGCTCAGCCTGCCAACCAGGTGAGATACCTGTCTTCTGGGAAAGAGACCAAGACCAGGAAAATCACCACCCCGGACTGCTAAACTGCAGCTATCATAAACTGGTTTTCTGTTCCTTGTGACTTGGACCTGCAAAGTTAACCTGGAGGGTCATATCAGGGTCTAGTGACAACATTAGCATCGGTGTAAATGTCCCAGGACATCTGGGGACTAGGCAAATGCAAGGTTTTGCTTTGAGTCCATCTCCTTCTCCTCTGTATGTCTCACCACCCAGGTAATCCCCCTTTAAATCAGCTTGACGTGATTGCCTACACGACAAAATCTCAGAAGCCAAGGAAATGGAACCAGGAGCCCTAAATCCATGTTGAGAAAGGTCTTTGATTTGCATCTTTTTGATGCCACCTCTTAGATGAACTTCTGTAAGGCTCTCCTCTCCTCTCGCCATGGCCCAGGGCGCGTGACTCACTGTTGGAGGGGCAGCCTACTGACCTGCCCACCTGCTTGGAGGAATGTCAAGCTAAGGTGTTCTCCCTTGTTCCCTGTTGAGGCTTGGACCGGAATGTTCTTGTCGTAACCGTGAATCAATAGATAGGAAGGACAGGTTGGGAGCTGCTCTGTTCCCAGGTCCTATGCTTATCCGGGGCTTTCAGGTTGTTGAGTCAAAGGCAGGCGATAGCTCCATGTGACGCCCTGAAGAAGCACCAAGCTGGCCGGTGCCAGCTCAGCCGTCCTCCTGCTGCGCTCACCACCGAGCACACACATGCCCCGGGAGCCTCGGCATGTGGATGGTGGGTAGCCCAGGAGAGGGGCTGGGACACGGGAGGGAAAGTGGTCCTCTGGCCCAGCTTGGTCTTGGAAGTCTTCAGCCAACACAATGAAGACTGGGACCATGAAAACATGCTCTGCTGTGAGATTCCCACTCCTCGTTTTCAGGAGAGAAACACCAGAAAAGACCCCAGATGACACTTTTCCATCATCAGGAAGGAAAAAAAAAAACCACTCTGGGCAAAAGCTGTAATGAAGGCGAACACCAGCATAAATAGGAGAACGATCCATTCGCCTTTCTCTAAGGAATACTGAGATGCATTTTGCAGAAGAGCCTGTGTGTTTTAGGTGCCTGTGTCACACAGACGCTGATGGGATCTAGCCCTGCAGCTGAGTGAGGCAGCACAGTTTGTTCCCCTGTGAAGACATCACAGACAGTTTATTCCCCTGACAGGCTGTTGTTTTATTATGACATTTTTCCCCCTTTGCATTGCAGCCAACAAATCCAAATTCCTCAGTAAAGTTTGGTCCAAGGTGCCGTCTGCAAGGGGTAAAAAGGTGTCGTAAATCATTTCCAGGGGGTGTAGGGGACAGAAGATGAGTTGAACAGAAGCAGAGATGCTGTGGTAACACCGAATCTCAATCAAGGTGTCACTGTTCGATCGCCACAGTCACCATTCAAGCCACCCTTCCCTTTGCAGGACCTGGGTGAGACCATCTGAGCTGGACACTGATCTCAGCATCCCGCCTCATCTCCCCCAGCCAGGGGGGGTCTGAATCCCTCCAGAGCTGTTGAGCAAGGAGGATTTGCCTCTGGTTTATCCAGACTTCATACAGAACAGAGATGTGAAGGATTCTGCTTTTTAGTGACTCTGTTGCCGTGTCTCTGCGCGTCTTTGATGTAACTCAATCTCGGTGTGCTTCTCTCGACGGCGTCTGACCGAGAGGGCTACAGAACTGTTTCCAGAGTTTCCCCCCCTTTATCCTGTGCAGTCTGGAGCGGCAGGTCCCTGGAAAAGCCATTGGAAAACAAACCTGCTCTGGTGCCTACTATAAAATTTGGTTCTGTTCAGATTAACTCTGAATTCTAGACATTCAAAACCAACGCGAATGGTTTAAAAGCCATTTATCTGCACAGCGATGAAAGGACAAAATTCCTTGGCAAGGTTGGAGGCTCCCTTTCATATCTCGTATACTTTAACTACCACATTTACAATGCCTGTAGTACCTTATTTTTTACATTCTGTACTTGTTATTTTCCACTGCTTCTCCAGCAGCCATAGCACAGAAACCAACCCTCACCTTTGTGAGTACTGATTCAGAGATCTGTGCTCTGAATGCAGGAGCAACACCCATCCTGGCATCTCGTCATCCCCCCCACTACACACACAGGTAGGCACTCGCGCGCTCACTACGCCTTCATTTCAGCTCGTATGCAACCAGAGCTGGGTTTTACTAGGGAGCCACTGGTCAGAGATATACCTAATGCAACGCAGTTGGCTTTTAAAAAAATATTGCTTTAATACTGGCTGGGCTGCTGTTACCATGTAAGACCTGGAACTAAAGACAGCCGCTGCGTTGGAGAGCTCGCTTAGCTATAGACTGGTGGCTCTCTGAACAAGAGTCCCCTTGCAATACAAAATAGTCTTTGCATTGAACACTAAGGGCTCGTATGTTTGTTTCTGGAGGTTTGGTTCTGCTGGACCCTGAAGGAAAGAAAAAGGAAATGCAGAGGAAATAAAGAAGTTGAATGAGAGAGCGGAATACCAGGAATGAAATAATTTTCTCTCCAAATTATCCAATAAATGGAGCCAGAAATGACTAGGTAGTTTCTTTTCCAGCACCTTTTCCAGAACCCTGTGTGCTAACAGGCAGCAGCCACCCACGTGTGAGCCGAGAAGCTGTTCATCGCAGGCAAGGGGATTAAACCCCGACCGGTGTGTTGGAAACCCTCCTGTCCAAGGTGTGAATGTGACACACGGGAAAAGTTCTTTCAGGTTTGGGAACGGCCCGTTACTAACCCCTCTCTCCCATCCTTCTGGGAGGAGAATAGTTCATCTATAACTGGGATGCTTTCATGGGTCTTGTTCAATTTCTGAGCCTCAGTTTCCCCACCTATAAAATTGGCTATTTCTAGCCAATTGGGAACTTCTATAGGGTTTTTAGGTTTTGGTGAACTTTGGGCAATGCAGCTGAAAATTGCCATCTTTTAGTGAAGGGAGTGGCGACATCATTTTCTGGCATCAGACAACAGAGGAGGGCAACAAAAGAAAACAAGTCGTCTGAGTGTGAAACTAGTGAACAGCGTTAAGTGGAGGGCTTCCCAGCGTGGAGTGTCTAGTGGCTAATGAAGTTGTTGCCTTCAGACAGCCAACTGTCCCTTTGGGAGAGTCCTAATCTGGGTTTTTCTTCTGTACTCAGTCTTGAGGAGGAGAGGAGGGGAGAGGAGAGGAGAGGAGAGGAGAGGAGAGGAGAGGAGAGGAGAGGAGAGGAGAGGAGAGGAGAGGAGACTCTGATTCTTGAGGAGATTTAGCTTCACACTAAAATTCATAAGAAATCCTGACAGCACAGCTTTTGCTCAGACTGACCACACCAGATATTTTGCACTAGAGCACAAGATGTCCTTGCGTAAATATTTCCCTCAGGAAATAAGATGATCAGGCTCTGAGACCACAGAGAGTGAATTATTCCTCAAAGCTATGTGCTTATTTTATTTGTGGATTTAAAAACAATAGCAAGAGTTTACAAGCCCCGCACTGCTCTCTGTAGAACTGCCCAAAATCCTGCCCAAGTCTACTGTCACCAAACATAATGTACAGGACAAAGCTGGAGACCTTTAAAAATAAAGGGCCACTACTGAAAACTTAACCTTGTGCCCAAGAGCTGTGTTTAGTGTCAAATGCCACCCCTCTTCAATCTCTCTGCAAAAGGTTCTCCAAAGAAACCACACCTATGTCCCAACAAGTAAATCAAGATAAATTGAGGTTTGATCCTTTTTTGGGTACTGCACTTGGCATTGAATCAAAGTCCTTGAAAAAAGTCTCCTGAGAAGACAACGAGGAAGTTTGCTGATGACACGAAACTGGGAGGACTGGCTGACACACCAGAAGGCCGTGCTGCCATTCAGCGAGACCTGGACAGGCTGGAGCGTTGGGCGGAGAGGAACCTCATGAGGTTCAACATGGGCAAGTGCAGGGTCCTGCACCTGGGGAGGAACAACCCCCTGCACCGGGACAGGTTGGGGGTGACCTCCTGGAAAGCAGCTCTGCAAAGAAGGACCTGGGAGTCCTGGTGGATGACAAATTCCCCATGAGCCAGCAACGTGCCCTTGGGCCAGGAAGGCCAACGGCATCCTGGGGGGCATTAAGAAGAGTGTGGCCAGCAGGTCGAGGGAGGTTCTCCTCCCCCTCTACTCTGCCCTCGTGAGGTCCCATCTGGAGTCCTGGGTCCAGTTCTGGGCTCCCCAGTTCGAGAGACGAGGAGCTACTGAAGAGACACCAGCAGAGGGTACAGAGATGCTGAGGGCCTGGAGCATCTCTCCTGTGGGGAAAGGCTGAGGGAGCTGGGGCTGTTCAGCCTGAGGAAGAGGAGACTGAGAGGGGACCTCATCAACGCTTATCGATATCTCCAGGGCGGGTGTCAAGAGGATGGGGACAGGCTCTTCTCAGTGGTGCCCAGCGCCAGGACAAGGGGCAACGGGCACAAACGGGAACACGGGAAGTTCCGCCTGAACAGGAGGAAAAACTTCTTCGCTGTGAGGTGCCTGAGCCCTGGCACAGGGTGCCCAGGGAGGGTGTGGAGTCTCCTTCTCTGGAGAGCTTCAAACCCGCCTGGCCGCGGCCCTGTGCAGCCTGTGCTGGGTGACCCTGCTCTGGCAGGGGTTGGGCTGGATGATCTCCAGAGGTCCCTTCCAACCCCACCATCCTGGGATTCTGTGATTTTGTGAACCTGCCCGGGTGTGCAGAGTCCTGTCTGCTACGGATCAGAAGGGCTACAGTTCAACAGCAGAAGTGAGATGGTTGCTGGTATCAACAGTTGATTTTAATCATCTTGCTTGGTAGGAGCACGTTGTGGCTCAGTGGACCATGCCGATCTCTTTAGATGTTGCATGTACCCCTGTGCAAACGGAAGCAAGTGAGTTTGCTCACTGATTTCCACATCCGTTGTGGGCTCATTCCGGATAGCAGGCAGAAAGGAGGCAACATGGCTCTAATGCAGAGTGCTGCCAGGTAGGACTCCTGGGTCGATGTCTCCTGGGTGAATCACGCTTTCTTTTCGGGTAGATCCACACCACTCATGCATGGGGGGAAGTCGGGGTTGAAAGGGATCTTGCAGGGGTAAAGCAGCTGCCCATCACAAGGGAGATATGGACAAAGGACAGGGAAGGGAGCATCAGCTCTGCCTTCCAAGTGCACCCAGGACGTGAGTCTGCTGCAGCAGCAAATGTCCTGGCTTGGTGCATCGGGGGGGAGACGGGCGATGGGGAGCAGCCTGCAGCTGTCGGGATCACCTCCGGGTCCTTCCCTGCTCCTGCACCCTGGAGTAACGCAGCGAGCCCGCTCACTGCTGCCAGCCCCAGAGGAGACGGACCATTGACCTTGGAGACGTGCACAGTGTGTGCATTTATGGCTGCTTCCTGAAATGTGTGGGTTAGAAAATGCTGAAGGCACTGGAAGATGGTTTTAGGTTTGTTTTTAATTACTACAGGGCTCTTCACATAAACACATTATTTTTTTACTGGTACATCACATAAAACTGCCTTAAAACACATCCCCTACAAGTCCTCAAGCAACATTAGATGCCACCTTGACATTTCTGTGGGTTTTTAGGGCAGTTTTTAAGAGTTAAAGGTAAATTTCCAAGAAAACTTGTATGTAAAAATAGTTCAGATAAACCTCAAAAGACATCTGACAAATATAGAATGACCAGGGCAGTAAAATGAATACATGTGAGTGAACATAAAGGGGTTTTATTTTCCTTATTTCCAGTTGAACAGCCCATTATGGCTTTTCCTGGAGCCCGCAGACTTGAAAACCAGTCGCAAGCTGAACTGAAGTGGTTGGGATATGTGATCTATAAACATTAGGGTAGCTGAAGCATGAAAGCAGACGATGTGAGGTTGGGTTTATGATACTGATGCTATCTCCTTTTCTTTCAGAATCGCCTGGAGTTATGAGACGGAGCCTGCTGGATTGTATAAATGTTACATAGTTTAGTGAGTGTATGAAAGAGGAGTCAGTCTCGAGAGCACGTGGGCATCGGCTGCTGTTCCTCCTAAGTGCCTGGGACTGCAGATCTGCGAAATGAGCAAAAGGGGAGCTTTTTGTTTTGGAAAGATCCAGCCATTCAGATGATGTTTGCCAGGTGTGGATTTAAAGCCCTAATTAAGATCTCACTGCGGTCAATAGGAGCTTTATCATAGACTGCAGTGAAAGTCAGACCCTAAATCACCAGCTCCTTTTAAGGAGGGACACACAGACCGTTTTGCTATCACCGCTTTGGTGAAGCAAACCCTTGAAGTAGGTGTGCAGTTCAGCTGCTGGTCCTCTGGGAATCCAGGGATACATGATCCATCCACTCACAAAGAGCAGCAGCAAGTGCCATTACGGAGACCCCGGAGGAGCCTCCAGCTGGTGGAAAGAGATGATGGTCTCATGTCAATCAGCAGGTCAGCAGAGTCATGCTGATTTCCAGCAGCTCTGGATCTGGCTCTGACAGCAGCCGAACCTCTTTGTCTCCAGGTAATTGAGTGTTGTCACCATTCCCGGGGGCTCAGATTGGAATCTCATTGTGCTGGGTCCAGGGCAAGCACCAAAGGCATCCTGTGACCCAGCATTTGCTGTTGTCTCCATCTGCACCTTCATTAACTTTCAACGTTGCCATTACGATATCGCTGGAGGGGATCGCTGCTGTCTTGGGCAGAGAAGATAAGTCAGCCAGAGAGCTGAGTAGGAGAGAAGCACTCAAGAAAATGATGGAGGGGTATGCCCATCATTGCATGTGCATGCACACTTGTGTGCGCCTTCCTAATTTTGCTCGGAGAACCATCTCCAACCACTCCTCTACAGCTACTGTCCTTAAATGACCTCCCCCTTTTTCACAGCTCCACATCCCTGCTCTTCTCTTCTAATTGCTGCTCCACACCTTGGGTCCAGCCTTGCGTGGACTTCTCCACCATCGCTGCGTCCAAGGCTACCCCCACCGTCCTCCCTGTCTCTGAGACCTGTTGGCCTGGAGCCCTGGGAGAGTCATTTCCCCCATATCTTCTGCTGTTCACGTAATGATCTCCCCCCTCCCCATGTTCCAGGTCCTCCCACCTAATTCAACTCCCTTCTGCACATTAAGCTTCCTCCAGAAGACTCAGCAACGCTAACCCCTCATCAGTTAAATGCCCTTTCTGTCCCAGCAACATGCAAGTGTGGAAGGATAGATTAAAATCACACTAAATGAATACCTGATGTGGGCTTCCCAGAGTGCCTCTTCTTGTAAAACCAGAGAACTTGGCTGCTGAACTCTTTGGGGCAGGATCTGTCTTGTATTTATATCCTGTAAATTTTCAAATCCATTGCTGGTGCTAACAAATAAATAGTAATGATTAATCGCCGGTCATTTTGGGCCTGATCCAGCTTTGATTACATCAGTGGGAACCTTTCCATTTGCTGTGTGGGAGTTGGATCAGACCCACAATCCATCCTCTTCTTAGCTCAGCGCCGTCCTCGAGTGGATTTTGTCTTGTCTAACTTAAGGCGTCTGCATCAGGGCAACTTTCCCCTGCTTTTGTGAAGCTAACATGAAAGTGACATACCAAATCCGGAGATGTGCCTACCAGGGACCTCCAGAAACCGGCGTTTGGGATCTGAGGGATCATCGTATTTCACATCTTTATCCACTCCAAGAATCTTGGCAATGTGAGGCTGGTGAAATGTTGTAGCCTATGAAATAAAACTTCCCCATGACAAGGATGGAAAACTCAAATAACTTAAAAAACCAGCCTGGGCATTGCTCTCATGAGATGGCACTGCAGCTCGAAGGTGACAGAAGGGACGGTGCCAATGCGTCCTGTCCGTGTGGCTTTTCCACCCTCTAATCGTATGAGGATTGCCACTAAGGGAGCTGAGATGGAGCCCTAAGGAGGCGATTTGGTTTAAGTTGCATCAAAATTGCAACTCTTATCCTTTTATATACAGCAGAAAACAAAGGAAAACCAACTGCAGGCACTAATGGCTCGCAGCTGATGCGGCTCAAGCAACTAAAATTTACTAAATACACGATCAGTTGGCAGGGTTTACATCCATGCCCCCTGACCACGTCAGCCCTTCTGCCATTTGATTCAAGGAAAGCATCCTTGAATCTTAAAAGGAAAATATAATAAGGAATACAGCAGGCAACTGAAAAATAAATCACGGTTTTACGTGCATGGAGGAGATCCAGAACATCATCCAATCCTCTGAGGCACCTCTGTCCCTCTGGTAACACAGCAAAAGGGTTCCCTCTGTAACAAGATACACTCTCCATCACCACCCCAGCAATGAAGCAACCTCTCACGTTCTGCCAGACACCTGGCCAACTCCTTCCACCTCTGACCCCTTGATGAACATCCCTATCTTCAGCGAGAAATACTTTCCGAGATTTTCACATGGGGCAGAGTTATTCCTCATCGAGTATTAATCCTGCTGCTCCAGGAAATGCCTGTAAATTATATCCTTTCCTAAAATGGATCAACTGCCTGGGAAAGTGCAGGCACAGCTCATGAGCGAGCCTCAAATGTTTATACGTAAGAGATAGTAGGTGAAATATTTGCTATCTCCACCAGTGTTAGGAAGGATCTATCTATCTAAATACGTTCGTATGCCTTATGTTGGCATCTAAACACTCCTTTGGCATTAAAGGTCCCAGCGGATCGCCCATGTGAAGTAGGGTGCGAGGTATTATCCTCACCGTGTGGAGAAGGAGCTGATGAATACAGAGATTATCCTGTCAAAAATGTCTCTGCTTGCCCAGTTTATGGGTTCGTACGTGCCCAGAGGTGCTGGCCTCTCCGCTGGAGTGGATGTCCTGGGAGTAGCAGGCAATGCTGTCGTTAAACCACCTTGGACAAGGGCTACCTTCATCCCTGCACCATGCGAAGCTGATGCAGAGCACTGATGGTGCCAATCTCCAAATTTGGAAACATTTTTCTGATTGGCACCTAAGCCTCGAGTGATGGAGTTTACTCCCACCTTGGGTCTTCGGAGCACAAGGTCCAGCGTTGAAATCTGTAGTGCTCCAGGAACAGACATTCCTCTGTGCCACAACCTCTGGGCCACGCCAGAGAGGCTTCCCAAAGTAGATTTTGTTCTTGCTAAGAACCCCTCAAAGAATTTGTGAGTTCCTACTTACCGAAATCATGCAAACAGCAAGGCTTAAACACATAAACAAACAGAGGGATTTTTTTTTCCATAAGTAGTCCTCTTAAGTGGCAGTACAGTAAACTTGCAATTTGGATTCCAGGGAGTCAGAAACCGGGAAAGCAGTGATGGCTCCCCGAAACAAATGGGAGCAGCTCCCAGCCAGAGCTCTTAATGGCAGAAATGCGTCTGCCCTCTGCGTTGTTTCAGTGCCAGCAGTCTGCAGGCAGTGCTGGGAAATGTTGTGCTGCTTTACCTCCCAGTTTTAGCTTCGTCTTTCTGCAAAATCATAGAATGAGAGAATAGTTTGTGTTGGAAGGGACCTCTGGAGGTCATCCAGTCCAGCCTCCTCCTCATAGAGACCTCTGGAGGTCATCCAGTGCAGCCTCCTCCTCAGAGCAGGTCTAATTAGACTTGGTTTCTCAGGGACTTGACCAGTTGAATCTTGAAGACCTCCAAGGATGGAGACTTAATCTGGAGCAACCTGTCTGCTAGATGGGTCCATGCGTGGGGACCATTTTTGGATCTGTTCGGGCAGTTCAAGGGAAAGAAAAGCTATTTTGTAGGCAGATGCTGTGTTATCTGGGCCTGAAAGTGCTGAGGTTGTGTGTCACTGAGGTCAGGTTAAGTTCTACCAGTGACCAGCACTGGTTCTCATCAAGACCAAAAAATGTTCCCCTTCCCCAGGATAGTCAGCACATGCAGCAGTAGCAGGAGGTTTCTAATGGCCTGATACCCACTTTTTTGATAGTAAATCAATACAGATTCTAGACCAGGCAAGATGTTTGCTCCTCCCAGATTTGTATTACTTCTTCAGGAGCCCCAGACATAGTGGGGCACGTTGGTTGGCAAGTCAGATGAGGGATAAGCTGTTTCTAGGGTGCTCTTTTCCCCTGGTTCTTCTCTGGTACCATGAAACCATCCTGTGGTGCTTGCAGAGTGAATGAACCAGCCGAAGACCTGAAGGGTATTAATCAAATTCCTTCACTCAGCCTCAAGCTGAATTTTCATTGAGAATGAGGAAACAGAGTTTATTAGGGGGGTTCTTCTATAAACACTGCACAAGTGTAGGCACTGAACCACCCTTTGCTGTTGCACATCACCCTGAGTGATAAACAGTACCACCATATGGATTTTCTCATCTCCCCTCTTCTCTGAAGACAAGAGAAATCTATCCCAGCACTTTTTTCTTTCCTGAGCAACTGAAGAGCAATTCTGCACCAGGGTGCATCTTGAAGAAGGGCATCTCTTCATGTCATCCTCTTCCTCAGGAGAAATCACTGTCATTCGCCCAGCAGTCAAGTCGGGTGTTCCAAAAGGAGACTGGATCTGCTCAGAATGCAAAATGATATTTTACCCTGAAATAAATGAGTGCCAATGCATTTCCCTACGTATTTTCTTTTTGCTCTGAAACTGTGCAGTCCAGGCCATGGAAAACATTTTTTGCCGCTTCTCACATTTGCCAGAGAGGCTGTTTGCACAGATTTTTTTATTGCTTTGTTTTCCTTTCCCCTGAAGTGATACATGCTAAAGCTTCACGATCAAGTGTGTGTTTTGCTTGAGACTCAACATGCTCATTGACTAATTGTGCTGGCATGGAGAAGCTTGAAGATAACAAAAGGCAGCCTGGATCCTGCTCGGATGGAAACAGGAAATATTATCATGCAGAAGGGGAATTTTACAGGACAGCCACGCTCCTCTGCCCTCTCACGACTCGGTGTTGGAGCAGGCACACAGAAACGATTGCTGTGCTCTTGTCAGGCTGTGATGCGTCTTCAGATCGGGCTGAAACGCAACCTCTTGGCAATAGGCACTGGGGTTTGAACGCTGGCAATCACTGTGAAAAGGAGGAAGGGGGTCTGCAAACGAAATCCCAGGATGAACAAAAGAGGAGGGCAGGTGTGATTCAGAGGAAACAGGCTTTGCAAAGTTGGGATGAGGTTATATCTCACTGCTTGTCTTCAACACAGCTGGTGCCTGCGGTAGGAACACAATTTTAGGGGTAGGGCAACAAGAGGCCCTTCAAGGGGACGTGAAGTCACCTGGCTTCTCACCATGTTTTGGTAAAAGACAGCAGCATCTGCTCCTTGTCAGACTGGGTCCTGCATCATGTTGTTGGTCTAGTTGGATGATCAGGACCTGGCCAAAGTCTCTAAGGAAATGCATTTGTGGAAAACAGTTCAGATTGGAGAAAATCGAGTTAGTTTTGATGGTCTGGCTTGCTTGCTTCCTTTCTTCATCAGATGCTTTCATCCCTCTTTCTCCATGGGATTGCCTGAGCTGTGCAGAGCCTGCAGGTCATGACAGCTGGGTAGAGAATTACTTCATTGTTGGGGAGGATTATTTTATTCCAGAATTTGGTATTACTCTTGATTTTGAATGAAAACCAAAGTTTTAGAACTTGGCTCCAAAACCCAAGTTGGGAACCACACGGTGCCCCGCCCAGCTGTGCCCTGGAGCCAGCAGCTTTGTGCCAGCCCATCTTCAAGGCCTTCCCAGAGCTAGCAGCATAGGAAGTGGTGACCAACCCCCAAAGCCGGGGCGTCTGGAGACCAGATCTGAAGCCTTTCCTGGAGGTCTTTAAAAGACGTGTAGATGTGGCACTTAGGGACATGGTTTAGTGGTGGACTTAATGTTAGGTTTACAGTTGGACTCAATATCTTAAAGGTCTTTTCTAACCTAAATGATTCTATGATTCTACGATTCTATGATTCTATGATTCTATGAGGTGTGCACTCCCCAGAAGCCCACCTGGCCCACCAAATAGGAAAATTAGCAGGAAACCCGGCTCAGGCCTCATTCTCAGGAGAATTCCAGCCAAGTTGAATGTCCATCCACAAAATGCTTTGATTTCAGCAGTGTCTAACCAGACCAGGGCCTGCTGACGTGTTCCAGCTCCCTGTCCATTGCACAAACACACATATACACTGCTCAGATGTTGTGGAACCCCATGAAACTTTAGGGTTGGAAGGGGTGAGAGAGAGGATGAGATGAACCTGGCTAAAGGAGGAATAATGAACGCTGTATGTGATCTAGATGTTATCTTGTACTTTCCTTGCTGGACACGCAATTGCACTACTGAAAACACACAGGTTTCCCCTCCCTTAGTCAATGGCCCAATCCAGAAGTTTCCTCAGTGTTTCCTTTAACCTCTGCCCATCGCCAGGCTGTGGTAGAAATCATCAGTTCACAAGGAAACACGGGCTGAGATGGGTTTGTCCCAGCAAATTCAGGGCCACTATATAGACCTTCATAAAAACTGAAAGTGCTGCAGGGAAAAAAAAAGTTAAAAATTAAAAGCTTTCTCCCAAAATCCTTTATCTTCAGGCAACTTACTTCACAATAGGACATTACATGGGGCTGTCTGCTTGAAGAAACAAATAAAGGAGTATTTTGAAGGATCTGGAACTCATTATTGAGGTGTAAGAAATTAAATCTTTCTGATCAGGACAAAAATAAGAAGCGAACACAGACATGAAACAAGCCAAGCACTCAAATCATCCTGTGAGACAAATGTGAGTCCTAAGAGGGGCAGAAACATTTCAGGCAAACTGAGGGTTGATTTTTAAATGATTCTGGAGAAATAACAGGGACAGGCAAGAATAAACCAAGCTTTGAGTTCAGTTGAGTCTTAGCCGAAGATCTGCAAGAACTCAGGGCCAGATTTTGGGGAATCCAGGCTGATGGATGAGGTAGGAACCGTGCCAGACAATGAGTTTGATGTAGTTTGAGGTGCCAGACAATGAGTCTTGTGTGTCTTCAACATGCAATTGGGACAATGGGCATATGGATATTCCTCCCAGCAGCCGGGGCAGCTCCCTGCTCTAGTTTATAGCTACATGGGTTCTGCTGTGTACTGGGTCTGCGTGGCAAGGGTTTCGTAGCGGGGGGGCTACAGGGTGGCTTCTGTGAGAAGCTGCTGGAAGCTTCCCCCATGTCCGACAGAGCCAACGCCAGCGGCTCCGAGACGGACCCGCCGCTGGCCAAGGCCAAGCCCATCAGTGACGGTGGCAGCGCCTCAGGGGTAACAGAGTTAAGAAGGGAAAAAACCCTGTACAAGAGCAATTGCAGCCAGAGAGAGGAGTGAGATGTGAGCGCAACAGCCCTGCAGACCCCAAGGGCAGTGGAGAAGGAGGGCAGGAGGTGCTCCGGGTGCCAGAGCAGAGATTCCCCGGCAGCCCGTGGTGCAGCCCATGGTGAGGCAGGCTGTGCCCCTGCCCCATGGAGGCCCACGGGGGAGCAAATCCCCACCTGCACCCGTGGAGGACCCCACGCCGGGGCAGGGGGATGCCCGAAGGATGCCCTGACCCCGTGGGAAGCCTACGCTGGAGCAGGCTCCGGGCAGGACCCATGGGCCCATGGAGAGAGAAGCCCAGGCTGGAGCAGGTTTGCTGGCAGGACTTGTGACCCCGTGGGAGGGACCCACGCTGGAGCCGTCTGTTCCTGAGGGACTGCGCCCCGTGGGGGGGACCCACGCTGGAGCAGGTCGTGAAGAACTGAACCCCGTGGGAAAGACTCATGCTGGAGAAGTCCATGGAGGACTGTCTTCCGTGGGAGGGACCCCACGCTGGGGCAGGGGCAGAGTGTGAGGAGTCTCCCCCTGTGGAGGAAGGAGCGGCAGAGACGACGTGTGATGAACTGACCGTAGCCCCGTTCCCCATCCCCCTGCGCCGCTCGGGGGGAGGTTGGGAAATCGGGAGTGAAGCTGAGCCCGGGAAGAAGGGAGGGGTGGGGGGAAGGGGTTTTAAGATTTGGGTTTATTTCTCATTGTCCTACTCTGATTCGATTGGCAATAAATTAAATTAGTTTTTCCCCAAGTTGAGTCTGTTTTGCCCGTGATGGTGATTAGTGAATGATCTCTCCCTGTCCTTATCTTGACCCACGAGCCTTTCGTTGTATTTTCTCTCCCCTGTCCAGCTGAGGAGGGGAGGGACAGAGCGGCTTTGGTGGGCACCGGGTGTCCAGCCAGCATCAACCCACCACACGCTGCCAGTGCAACTCTTTCTGGAGCTGGATGGTGAAACAGAGCTAATGTGGGTTCAGCTGAGGGTTTATCTGGACTTGGGCTTCTTTGGGCTTGAAACAGTGGGTGCACAACGGCACACAATGACAGTGGTGCCATCAGCTCCATCAGTGATGGTTCCTTCAGTGTATGCTTCGTTATAGGTAGGTCTTGTTGAGGCTGAGATGTAAAAAACTTCATTAGCAAGTGAACAACGAATGAACGGGACAGATTCACAGCATCTTTGGCTTGAACTGAACTTAGGAGAAGTCAAAATACACCTTTGAAGAATCTTCATTCTTCAAAGAATGACAAATGTTTGACAAACACAAAATGACAAACACAAATGTTTCTGGAGTAAATGGATCTGTTTCTCAATTAGTCTCTCTCTTCAGTCTTTGTTAATCAAGGAAGACTGAAAACAAGATCTCAGACTCTGCAAGAACCCCTGTGCTCCTGATGCTACATCCCTAACGCTGTTCTTGTGGACATCATCATTATTTCCATAGCAACCACCTGCAATGGCACAATGGATTAGGACTTCAGAAAGAGAATTAACGATAGCAGACAAAATCCCAAAGGAACCATTTGATTTTCTTGTGCCATAAAAGACCTAGTTTCAAGACGAATGAGAAGAAAGAGCAACAGAAAATATAGCATGGATGCAGACTTGCTTTGAAAACAAGTGTCTTTTTTGTTCCGACAGGATATGAAATTCTTAATATTCTGCCCTGAAGTGTTTGTGGAGTATTGGTGATCGCAAATGAACCACTGAGACCAGCCCACGAGGCATAGGATGAGATGGGACCTCTTAGGTTAAAGATTCCAGTTCCCTGCTATCATACTTAATCATATTTAAATCCATTCAGAAAATGATCAGCTCCATCTGAAAACATACTCATTTCTCACACAGCACTTATTTCTTTGGAAAGTCCTTCTGGATCCTCCCACTTCTGAACATGAGAAATATTCTACTTTCTAATCTCACTTCATTTGTCAACAGGTTATGGCCATCTGTGCTTCTACCAAGGTCTCTTCTAGCTTAAATAGTGCTTCTCCTTTTCTGCTGCTTACTCCACTGATGTTTTTTTTTAAGACCTATGGAAGCCAGATTTTTCACACTCTTCTTTCACAAGGTGCCTAAAATAAAATCAGCAAAGCGAGAAAGTTAATGTCACATACAATTAAATCAGATTAATGGTGTTCCATTGCTATTATTAAATGAATGTCTGACCAAAACCTCCACATCTGAACAGTCTTGAATTTTAAGGCAAATTGAATCTAGCTCTGCGTTCATTGCCTGGCCTTTCCTGCCTAATAATCTCACATCTTGACGAAACCCCTGTGTGCCAAAAACCCAGAAATAACCAAAAATGGGCTCCTGCAGGAAATGTGAAATGCAGTGGGACTTGGGGAAGAGATTAACACTACAGTTCCACTAGCACTTTACGTTGCCTGAAGCCAACTCTACCATGAAAAATGTCTAACTCTTTTCCAGCCCTGGCTGTAAGTTCCCACCGTCCACTCCCTCCTTGGACCAGCATGGACATTTTGTGCAGTGAATCAGTGTCGGAGACTGATCCAAGTTCACACAAGCAACACTGGGGCAGATTAGTTGGGGAGAGAAGTACAAGATGATCTGCTCTACCTTACATGCTTCTCTTAGGATGGGATGAATCGTATTTTTCTTAGGTGTCTATTTTCATTGACTAGGGAGTGGCCTAAGCGTGGTTCAAACATCCACCTCTTAGACCTCTCAGCTGGGGAGATGAACGCCCTTCCACCTCTCTGGGATCTTGTTGGGGTCTAGGCGAGGTTGTTTTGTGGTTTGCCTCCCAGCTGAAGTCACCTACTGAAGGAGCCCTGAGCCATGCAGAAGTCTGCCTCTAGTGTTAGTGCCACTTCCCACGATCTAAACAACACAAAGAAAACAATGCCAAGTATGTACTGACATGAGCTATTGCAGAAGATGCATTATTTGGTAATGTGAAGCATAGGGAGCTCCTGTCAACTGTCTCCAACGCCTCTGAAAATCAGGCACCACATGCCCCAAAAGTGAGGCCCATCAACTCAGCTGTCATTTCTGAATGCTTTGGCCTACAGCCCAATGTCTACACACTTTGGATTGACCAATCTAGCCAAAATCATGTAGCAACTCGGGGATTGGCATCATAAACATATATTCATGGTATGTTACAACAGCAGAGAGAACAGAGCAGATCAGTAAGAAGCAAGAGAGCTTCTCAGAGCAAGACAATAGAGCCAGGAGCTGTCTAACAAATGGGGAGTGACATGCAGTTATTATAGTTGGAGCTCTTCCTTGGGCTAGTGAGGTTTCTTACCATCTGGGAGAGCTTTGAAAGAGAGCAGGAAGAGGCTCAATGAATGTTGCGTGGGGGAGTGTTGCATGAAAGGGCGTTCAACATCGTGAGCAAGCCAAGCAAACAAAGAGCGCAGTCAAAAGGGAGGCAGAGGGGAGCGAAAGGGAAGGGAGGTTGTGTGGGAGACAAGGGGAGAGGTCCAACTTCAGAATGAAAGAGGTCCCTCAACCCATGGCAGTCCACATGGCTCTGTGTGTGGGAGGCAGAGAGACCCTTCACAGCTCCTTGCACTTCCATGAAGACCATGGTGCTGCAAAGCTTTTAGCTGCTACTGTAAAACACCCATCTGCCTCTCACCAGTCCTCGTTGCATCCTCACCGGGTTTCACAAAGAGATGTGTCCATGGGGAAGGGTGCACAAGACCTGCTCTGCTAGAATGAGAGCTGCTGAGGTGACTCTACCAATGGATGTGACCATCATTTCAGCAGAGCAAGAGAAAAGCTTAGACCGTATAGAATAGAACAGAACAGAACAGAACAGAATAATTTCAGTTGGAAGGGACCTACAATGATCATCCAGTCCAACTGCCTGACCAGTTCAGGGCTGACCAAAAGCTAAACCAAATTATTAAGGGCATTGTCCAAATGCCTCTTAAATACTGACAGGCTTGGGGCATCGACCACCTCTGCAGGAAGGCTGTTCCAGTGTTTGGCCACCCTCTCGCTAAAGAAATGCTTCCTAATGTCCAGTCTAAACCTCCCCTGGCAGAGCTTTGAACCATTCCCACACATCCTATCACTGGATACCAGGGAGAAGAGATCAGCATTTTGAGGGAGAGGTTCAAGTCATCGGTGGCAGAATGGTCTCCTTGCTGGCACAGGCTGCACGGCTGCCAGGAGCAGCTGCAGATAAGGTTATGGACAACATTGTGGGCATGGTTTGGTTGGCTGGTCTGTGCGGCCTGACTGCCAAGGGAGAGAGGAAGACCCACTTGCAAAGCTTTCCTAATGACTGACCTGTTTTTTCTCCTACTCTGAAACACAAGGAAAAGCTGTCCCTGATTTTTACCCTTATTTTATGTCTCCAAAATATCATGGTGCCCCAGCCAATCATTTTCACACCATCTCTTACAGGGATTCCCACCCTCCTGCAAACACCCTTCACAGCTGCTGCCGCCTTCTGTCTTTCTCCCTCTGCGATCATTTCCTTCCATTCGTCCCTTTTCTCTCTGCTATCCTGTCCCTCACCATCCCCTGGGCCGTACCCACCACCTCCTCGTCACTGTGCTGCCAAATCCGGCAGGACCAGCACAGATCCCAAGCTGAGAAGCCTGCTGCTTTGTCTGTGATGTTGGTCCTGGGACAGCAAGTCCTGGGAGCTGCAGCTCCTCAACAGGATCATTCTCAACCTTCTTGGGTACTTGGGCCGAAACATTTCTTATGGGCTACCAGGTAGCATGAACCACCAAACTCTGAGCTGAAATAATTCTTCAATGCAATTCCACAGACCAGGTATTATGGCCTTGTAAGCATGAGTTTGGGAACCACCGTTCTGTGATTTAACCTTCACATTCATCCCTCCAGCCGAGTTTGTTGCCTTCTATGAAAGCTCTCCCAGTTCTGCAGAAATAAGTATTTTGCGTATTAGGCTCTGACTTTAATAGGGTTTCCTAGAGGTGCTGCAAATTATTCTGACATACGCAGGGATTGACAGAAAATGGAAATGTCTACCTTAAGGCCTTTAAGGTTGTGATGTTTGTTCCACCATTCACACAGCTGCAAAGCAACTACTTTGGTTGGGTTGGATTTTGCCCTCCTGTTGTCCTGTCTTCGTACCAATGCACCTAAGAAGAGTGGTGGGGAACCTGTAACAGCGGTTCCTTGGAGATGGTGGGAGCTGGGCTGGTGAATCATCTCTCCTGTGGGGAAAGGCTGAGGGAGCTGGGGCTGTTCAGCCTGAGGAAGAGGAGACTGAGAGGGGACCTCACCAACGCTTATCAATATCTCCAGGGCGGGTGGCAAGAGGACGGGGCCAGACTCTTCTCAGTGGTGCCCAGTGCCAGGACAAGGGGCAACGGGCACAAACGAACACGAGAAGTTCCGCCTGAACAGGAGGAAAAACGTCTTCGCTGTGAGGTGCCCGAGCCCTGGCACAGGCTGCCCAGGGAGGGTGTGGAGTCTCCTGCTCTGGAGAGATTCCAACCCGCCTGGACGCGGCCCTGTGCAGCCTGCGCTGGGTGACCCTGCTCTGGCAGGGGCTGGGCTGGGTGGTCTCCAGAGGGCCCTGCCAACCCCTGCCGTTCTGTGATTCTGTGATTCTGTGAATCCAGTTCCTGGTGGGTCAATGCAATGATGGATGTTGAAGACAACAGACTGGCAAACCAGGCAACTGCTGCAAGACTGCACAGTGGGGTGAATATTTCAATATT
Organism: Phoenicopterus ruber ruber; assembly: GCA_009819775.1. Lineage (NCBI taxonomy): Eukaryota > Metazoa > Chordata > Aves > Phoenicopteriformes > Phoenicopteridae > Phoenicopterus > Phoenicopterus ruber. The sequence goes on from CM020215.1 coordinate 217,616,968, forward strand.
TCCTTGTTTCTAATTGCTGGTCTAGATGTTCCCTATTGACTATTTGCAGAAAGAGGCCTGCAGGCAACAGTGACTGTGGCCTGATCCAGGGCTGCAGATCTCAGTGTCTTAGCTGGTCATCTTAAACAGCTCCTTGCTTCCAGGGATGCATGATGGGCTGCGTATTTTGTTACTCTCCGTGTGTGTGTGTGTGTACACCCCTGCACAAGAGTGCGTGCGTGTGCAAATCTCAAAGACTCACAGCTGCGAAAAGGATCTGGACAAAACTCAGATCTCAGCATCCAACTCGAATAACTCATGTAGCTGTTGACGTAGTCCTTTCCATCACAGACTCTCAAAGCATTTTAAAGATGATTGTTAATATCTTCAACCCATTCTAAAATTATAGCTTCAAAAGAGCTGTACTGAGTCCAGCCTACCTCTGTGAGACTTTATTAGAAAAACCACATTTTCTCTCTCCTGCCAGATGCTCTCAAACCCTGCGCTTGTATATTGCTCTATTTTACCTATCTGTTGGCCAGTCATGGATAGAAAGATTTCACTCTGGTTTTGCACTGTGCAGTCCCAGATCTAATCCCCATGCCCTCTCTTCTGTGATTTATGGGAGCAGACCAGCCCTGCAACCTTCTCCTTTTAATGCTGCACCTGCACATCACAGCGAACAGCTTTAGGTGCTTTCCTGCAATAACTCATAAGATCTCTTTCCCAGGCAGCCACGCCTTTCCGTTAGCAGATATTTCCCCTTCTGGTCCTTTGCTCTCCGGCTCATTTTTTGACTGTCCTCAGCCTTTCCCCAGATGCTGAAATGATCTAAGTCCTGCGGTCACAGGCCACACCGTGTTTGTGGTGTGCTCAGCTGCCTAATGCAGCATCACATTTGGCTTCGCTGCTCTCCTTCCCGTTTGCTGCACCATTGCTGTTAAAAAAAATAATCCCACAGTTGAATTGCAACGTACACACCCAGGGAAACTGGGCAGCTGCTTTCCCATCAACAGCAGTTTTGCTCTTCTTTAGCTTCTGGCCTGCTTTTGCCCAGATTTCTTTATGTTGGGGCATTTTTTGTGTCCCTGATCTGTGCTCAAACCCCTGATTACGTGCTCTTTAAAACACATCAGAGAAGAAAGGAGATTTTATATATATATATCTTTCTATATATATATCTATCTATATCTCAGGTATACCGGGGGCCCAGCATGGCTGGTGAATTACACATCTGAGCTAAGGGCTTGGCTTCACAATCCGCTACAAGAGCGCGTGTCCCAGCATCTCCTTAACTGAAGCAGCCTATGACCCAGGGAGAACTTGGCCCTGAAATGCATGCCATGCCATTTCCAAGGAGGTCTTATTCCCAGGTGGTGGGATTTTCCTTTATATCTGAAAGCTGGAGCAGCAAGGAGTCATTTGTACCTAAACATCTCAGACCTGGGAAAGGACCTTGGCATGAGCGACAGCTCTATTTTACAACAGGAAAAAGAAAGAGAAAAGCTGAGCACAGTTGTCCTCCAGCACCCATCCCAACTATACAGTATCTTCTTATCAAGGTGGCCGCTGAGATAGGTGAGCTTCAAAGAAAATTGGCCATATCCAGCCACAGCACCACGGAACAGAGAGCCAGGCCCCACGTGCTCCGTCTGCTCTCTGGAGAGAAGCAAGTAGCGTGGGGTTTGGCCATGGGATTAGATGTTCAGTAAAAAAACCCCCAACCATTGCTTCTGCACAAAAATCCGGGCTGTGGGAAGAGCCTCGCTGCATCTTCAGGCAAGAAGGAAACAGAGCTGGGCTGAGCCCTCAGACTGGCAAACCTCCCCAGCATCAGTTCCTGGAGTTAATGGCCAAGCTCAGATGCAGCCACTATGTGACCCAGAGAATTAGGCAGCTGCCTGCTGTCTCCCACAACCTGCGATAACATCCTTTACCTTCTGCCGAAACCACACTTCAGAGCTGAGCTTTGAAGACTTTCAGATGCAGCCAGAGAGACCTTGACCTGTGGTTTCACATTGGGGGAAATTGGGGAAAATAGATGTAAAATTGCCTTACACCACAGATATGAAAAGGGGGGCATCACTTTACACTGGCAGAGGGTTTATCTCAAACTTGCTAACCTGAAGCAAGCTTGTAGAAGATGAGAAAGTCAACATACAGAAATGATAGTGATTAAAAGCAGTTTAATAGCTAAAGCATGTTTTTTTCACCCAAGACAAACTGTGGAAGCACTGTTCCGACACCCAACGTGCAATTAAAAAGGTTCTAAAGTAGGCAATGTATCTCTGCATTGCAGCCGTTCATTATTGCTAATATATTTTATTGTGTATCCAAAATCAATAATGCACTGCTCATCTGTGACACAGCTATTGGTATTTTCTGCTCTGTGGGCATCATAGTAAAAGATATTGTTTGAGAAAGGAAATTGGATGTCATAAATTCTGGATTCATCACTTCTGAAATCAGATGTAGACATTAGGAGGCCCTAGTTGGCCTTCAGCATGACCTAGGCTAGTGATTTTCACCCAGGTATGTTGTCCAGGTCATCCAGGTATGTTTCCAGAAAGCATTGGGCTAACCTTTAAGATGCCGATGGGTGGCACGTTCGTGCCCTCCTTAGGTAGCTTGTACCGATGGGAGTTATCCTCTCCTGTTAAGCTCTTCGAAGCATGCACTGAACTTTGAGCACAGTCCATTGACATGCGAGCGTGTCCGGGCATTGGGAGGTCAGTGTTGATAAAGCTCGCTGGCACGTGAAAAAGGCCACACACAAACAACACAAGCTCCCCAAGTGACAACTACTGCCTCTCGCATCCAGAGTTAAGTCTAGGGTTAAACCCAAAAGGGATTTCATCCAGATGCTGGTTTGCTCATTCAAACCCTCTGGCTTGCCTGATTCATTCTCCACGGATACCCACCAGTCTTTATGCCCTTCTGGAGATGTCCTTCTCAGGTTGCTGCCATCCCCAAAAGCTCTGGGCACCATCTCTTCTGAGTGAGACGAGCCTAAATCTTCCCCTGGATGCTTTTTAGGAGGTTTCACCCCAGCTGGAAGTTGGGATCGTGCAGACTGTGGTACTGCAACTCCTTTAATGTCAGACTGGGCACTGCTGATTTACACCAAGCTGAGGTGGCTCAGAGCCCATCCTGTGGATTCACGCTGCACCCTGGCTTGTCCCAGACTGTGCTCTTCATGACGTGGATTGCTTCAGATAGATGGTAGCAGCAGCAACAGGCTCTTCTCTTTCTGAATGTTGAAAAGAAACATAGCCCAGCATTTCACTGTTGAACCTGCTTGGCATCAGCTCAGATTGACGCTTGTGGTCAGAGTGCACTGATGAAACCTCCCGAAACTCAGCTGTAATGGTCCCTCCATCTCTTTCATAGGCTGCACCACCTGCAGATCCCACAAACCGAAGGGGAGCCCCACTCAAGCCCTAGGATGAGGCAGCCCGTAGGGTTTATTCCTCCTTTAGATGTGATTCAAAACCTGCTGAGGCCAGTCAGGGACTTTCCACTGAATCAGGCAGAGGGCCTGATAAGCAGTTCACGGCCTGCAAGGACTAAGTAAACCGGTCCAAGGGAGCTGGATTCAATTACTGGTTCTGCCACTTGCCTTCCCAGTAGGTTTCTGGCCTCTATTTCTCCTCTTAACACTTGTCTCTTTGGAGTGAAGAAGGATCTGGCTTATCCTGGTGGGACTGGAGCAACATCAGCCTGCACCAGGATGCTGAGATGCTGCTGCACTGCAAATACATTTCAAAGCAAAATACGTATAATTCAACTATGGGAAGCTCCCAGTTCTTGGTTGCTCACAGTAAAATAGCTTCACCACTTCATTCAGGAAGGGACAGGGTGGACACTCTGCTTTATAGCAAGGGACTACATAACCCGATATCTTCAGTGGACATGCAAACAGGATGAATACATTTGATACTACCTTTGAGTACTCTCCCAGCCTCTGACCATTTTCTGCATAGGGCATTTCTTGGCTGAAGTATGTCTAGTTAGTAATCTCCAACGGATCTCCCTTCCAAGGACTCCTCCGCTGAAGCCCGTAGTCATGTTTTGCATCCACCGTCTCATCTGACAAGGAGTTCCACGGGTTAACTGCTGACTTCAGGGCCTTCTGCTGGTCTCCTGCTGCTCTTGAGTCCACTCACAGCTGGTGAAACTCAGTGGTGAAGCTGCTGTGTCAGCCCATCCAGTGCTGTAGACGTTGCAAAAATTACCCCAGGCAAGCACCTCAGCCAAGTGAGCACGCTGCGCGGAGTTCAAACTCGCTGTATCTTAATATGCAACACTTGGGTCTTCAAACACTTTTATAAGCTGGTGCCTCACTCCCCTTTCCCTGTAAAATGTCAGCCAGGCTCATGGCTGCAGCCTGGCTCTGGCTTCAGGCGATGTAGATCATAGCCTGGAAGCTGAAAAGCACCTCAGAATAAAAGGCTCTCAGATTGTCTGCCAGTGCCTCGTGCAATGAAATACAGTTCAGCTCATAAAACGTCAAAGGTATGTCAGTGTGAAGAGAAAAAAAAAAAAAAAAAGAAGAAAAGTTGGACAAGAGGTTTTGATAGCAGCCAGGAAAATGTAACTCCTTCTACTTAATCTTTCTTTGCTCCTTCTGAGCTTGAAGCTTTCCTTCAGTGGAGGCAAAAAATGGGAAGAAGGGTTAAAATGGAGTGGGAGCAAATAAGTCTCTGCTGGCTTTGTATCAAGGAAACATACGCATCAAGTGCTGAAGTCCTTGCAACTCTTTAACACCCCTCCCCACATGCTATCTCCGAAATTCCTTCACCCCTCCGCTTGCAGCAGCCAGGACAGCAGCTGCCTGCCGTGCTCAGCTGTCTCGCAGGTACGATCACGCTTGCTCTGGGCTACGCGGCTGCAGGAGACAGTAGTCATTTTGAGTCTCATGGCACGTCTCCTCTCAGGTCCGGGCACATTTCAAGGGACCCCAAACTTTGACTCAAGGGTTACAGGGCAGGAGAGGTAAAGGTAAGGGAAAGATGGGTTCCCCAAATGAACATATAGTCAAACGATCGCGAGGGAGTTGGAGCAGAAATGACCACAGCATGTCCTTCTGCCTTGCTCCTCAGAGCACCAGGCAGAGACTGGACACGCTGAGTTGTCTCTGACCCCTGAGACGGTCTCCACTGGAGTTTCCCAGACCAACATATCTCGAAGCTGCCCCCCTTTTCCCCTGCTTTCCACATCACACTCAATGCCCAGCCCTTAGTGACATCCCATCAAGGATGGCATCCCCTGATAACCCCACCACCGCCCACCACCCAGCTCAGGGGCCAGCAAGGAGGTTTTTCTTCCCTTCCTGCCACCTGAACGCAAGGCACGGCCGCTCGGTGTGGGACCGGCGAGGCTTCTCCCAACGCTACATCCCCATCGGCTGCTTGTTCTCCGAGGGCCTCTGCCTGGCTCTGCTCCACTAACGTTCTCTGTGTCATACCGAAACAATCAGTCGGCACCAGTGCATATGTCTATCGAGACCAGCGAGCAGTGGGTCAAGAGTGCACCCCAGGAGAACGTGGTGTAAATAACTGACTCCATCTGCTTCGGGCCAGAACAGCTCCAACTCATCAGAGGGAACCAAAGAGCCTCCACGGGCGGCGAAGGGGCTTTCTGCATCCATCCAGGGAGCTGGCACTGGAAGAAGCCAAACAGGCTCTCAGTGTTTATGCTGTCAGGCTCCGAGGTATTCATCTTCATCCCGAAACACATTCCACACAGAACACTTCTGTGCTTCAAACTGCATCATCGGGAGAGCTAGGGAAATAAAAATTGGGAGGATGATGGCGAGCCGTCCTGCCTTGCGTACAGCAGCAACGGCTCCCATGCCTGGGATGTCTCCCGAGAGCCAGGAGAACACTGCACGGTGCTGGTTTGTTTTCATCCTGCCATGGGCATCTGAAATGAAGGATTATATCCCCGTCCGCTGCCAGCTCGCTGCCATGCGGGGAAGGTGCAGGGAAGCAAAGGGCTTGTTGCAAACCCAAGCTGGAAATTTTCCTCCTTGGGTCCCCTCCTGCTTCTACCAGTGGGCTCAAAACCTCGGAGCAATGAAAAGTCACCAGAGAAAGGGATGGTGGGCGTTGCTGGTGTTCAGGACATGTAGGCACCAGACAGAGATCCAAGCAGGACCATCCCCCGACTGTCACCTCCTCTCCCCTCCAAATATTAGGCACAAGCAAAGTCAGAGCTCTAACAGCCCTTTGGTAATGGGGGTCCACCTCCTCGCCCTTCCCTCAGTTAATGGAGCAAAGTTTAGTCCTCCGAGTGGACTTCAGCTTTGAAATCCAGGCTTATTTTTGTCTCCTCAGTGTCCACACTAACATTTCAAGAGGGATTTGGCATTTTGGATGCCACCACTTTCTGAGGTTTGTCCAAGGAGGGATTCCAGCAGGGCCTCGGGACAATGCTGAACGCAACCCACCCATCATTTTCCTATGGTTTGTCTCAAGTTGAGTCTCTTCTAAAATTAAGGTACCACAAAATAGAAGCAAATTCTGCAAGTTTGGCCGCAGACACTGAATTTATTCTCATGCCGTGCTCCTTTTGTCCCACGAACAGTATTTCTTTCAGCCCTCAGGCTAGCCAGACTCTGTTCTCAGCATTTTCACCTCTTTTTTTTTTTTTTTTTAATACAAGTTTGTTGCTTTCATCGTAGCCCCCGAGAACTGCTTTTCCCTTGCAACAGTGATGTTTACAGCTCCTTCTACCCAGAACCACGACATCATTTTAGCTGCTGTCAGTGTGGCGAAGGAAGCAAAACTTTGCTTATGCATAGGGAAAGACACTAGTATGAAAAAATACCAGTGAATTCCCACAGAGACTGCTGTCTACCCTGGGTCCTCTCCTCTTTTGCAGTTTGGATGGAGCCTTCGGGAGCTGATGGAACAGCCGGTGGACCTACAGCCCTAGGAACTGATGGACCCGAGGGGAACCACAGGCATCTCCCAGCTGTGATCATACATGGCACTCCTTTCCTGAAAGGTATTCCACTGCCTGGGAGAAGGAAAAGCACTTGGAAGCCTTGATGGCAACTTAAACCCCTTGTTGGTCCTTGTCTCACAGAGAACTTACTCTTTACTGTTAGGTGATTGCCTCCTTGGTCACCGGGTGTTTTTTCTACACTGCCAAAATCCTTGAAACATCTGGTTGAGCTGGATTGGCTGCTCTGGGTGATAGAGAAAGTGCCCAGGATGAACCCAAGAATAAACTCCCAGGGCTAAATAAAGGGACTACTTTTTGCACGTCCCTTGGTGTGTCATTTGGCAAAGTGGATTTGGTAGCAGTGACGTGGAGCTGTAATTTACCATCTCCAACAGAGAGCAAAGAAACACGTCCTTTTGAGTGTGATGCCAAGAAACCTTCTCCTCCCTCACCAATTTAGTAGTAGCACACGGTCCAAACTTCTGGGACAGCTTTGAGTCCTGGCTTGAGTTGTCCCACATGGTAGATATAGAAGAAACTGAAATGCCTGGAAGAGATGTCCAACCTGCTCTGCTAAGGAGAACAGAGTAAAGCAGAAGATGAGATTTGAAGGTAATTTTCTTTGCCCTCTGGTTCCTGTGGCTCCTGACTGACCTTACTTCCTTTGCTTATAAGCTGGTCTGAAATTTGGAAGGCAACAAAACTGAGAACCTCACAAAGCCACCGATTACCTGGAAAAGAGGGTTTGAGAAGACACCAGCTATCAGGAAATTTTTAGAAAAGATAAGAGGGCAGTGAAGGTTATCCTGGATGGGGGGATGGAGCTTTAGGGAGTTTGTGTTTCCTTCTTGTGCCTTTGGGAGAGCGTGAGCCAGAGGGAGATGGTGACACTGGTCTCTACCCACCTACCCGGGGTGCTGGCTGCTGCCAGCTCCTGCAGAGGGGATGGAGAAGAAATGATATATGATGCAGACTTTACTGGATTTACAGCTCTGGCAGCAATCACCTTTCTTGGGGCTACTTATTCAATCCACAGCCCAAATGCTGTCTGATTTAGACAGGAAAATGTCCATGAAACTCAGACCTCTTACAGCCCTTGGCTCTAACAGTGTGAGCAGGAGGACACATTTAATGGAAGGACTTGGAAAGATGACCCAGGAGGTGCCACACCACCTCTTCTTCAGAGCCACAGGTTTCAGTGTCTTCGGTCACGCGGACAGGACCCTGTCAATGTCTGGGTGGCCGGCTCCGAGCCTGGCGATGCAGGGTGGGGAAGCCAGGCTGCGGCACTGAGCCGGGACACAGCCTTAGGAGGTGGGCAAAAAGGGACAGCCAGTCCAAGTGCGTAAAGCTCACCCTCGGCATGTGAGACCAGGGGGAGAGCAGGAAAGTGATAGCAGGACCCTCCAGGGCCACTTACACATTGAGAGATGTTTTCACAAGGCTGGAGGGCTCCGAGCCAAAGCACATGCCATATGTCATCTTCAGCAAGGTTGACCCTAGGTAGCTTGGGAAGCAATGTCAGAAAAATCCCACGGTCAGAGATTTAGCCTGGGCTGTGACAGTGGTGTTATCCCAAACCTTCCCATGGGTTTTAGATTTGGGGGCCGTTGATTCATTCCTTCACCTCCTCGGTCCCACACTTTTCCCACTCAGACAAGGTCAGCAGGACCTGGTAGGGATGTGCCAACAAAGCTGTAAGTGCAGCTTCCCAAATATTTATGCTGCAGACCTCAGAGACCGACTGTTTTGCAGCGTGCACCACGATTCGTCTTGCACAAAGCTGAGGAGGGCTTGATTTTCTGTGCCACTCGGCACCCAGGGCTTGCATTTCGGTCTTGATGGAGCAATAACTGGGCAACACCCTGAGAAGTCCCAGATATATTATGGCCTGCTGAGTTTCTCCTCTTAAAAGTGCAAGCAAACCGTAAGTCAAGTTTTCATCTTGTTTGCTCTCGAGCCCAAAAAAATAAGCAGGACAGTACAACCCATGCAGGTGGCAGCTCCTGAAACTCATAAATCTCCACCTCATTTCAAACACTATTTTTAGTGGGATATTGCTTCTACTTCACGACTTTGCCACTTCTTTTGTCCCCTCCCACCTACCAGCTATAAAAACTTTTTTATATTTGCTCTTTCTTATCCTGCGGCTATCTCCTCAGATCCTGCAGCCTTTAAAGATTTTTCAGCAGGGAATAAAGCACTGGGAATTTGAGGGACGAGCCCACACTTGGTCTGCAAACAGCTGGAGGGGTGAGCATCACTTCATCTCCCTTCTCCTCCCCTGGCCAGCTTCTCTCTATGCCTCTCTGCCAAAAGCACCCTGGGAATGAGCTGCGTTAGCCACGGATGCTCTGACTCCTCCTGTGCACTCAGCCAAGCCGCGGGCAGCCACCAGCATCCAAGCAGATCGACTCTATGCAGGGGTGTCCACCTCATTTGACATGACTCACCCTGGCAAGGGGCTTCTCAAGCATCAGGGAGGTTCATAAGAGCCTGTTGGCTTTGGCCTGTGTTAAAAGAGCTGTGGCCCATCACTCTTCTCCTGGCCCATCACTCTTCTCCTGGTGTCCGGTTGAGAAATGACGATCATGTTTTTCTCATGCTCTGTTTTAAGAGACATGGCAGAAGGTGATTTACCTCCTCAGAAATTTTTGGATGCCAAGACAATCCTTCTGTCCGCACCCTAGTTCCTTGCAGACACCATCTCCAGATGATCTGAAGCGGTTCTCCCTTTTTCCCCGGTGCCCAGGACCCGCCATTCTCTTGGTGAGGTGTAGAAGAGAATTGGCATAAACTTTTCTGCCTCTCCAGCATCCCCTCTCTATGGAGTTGTGAGCACAGCTGGAAGTAATGCAGGCGAGCGTGTGAGCTCAGGAGAAGTTTCCATGGAAGCCGTGGCATTAAAACCCTCCAGCCTTTGATGGCGATATCATCCCTGAGCCTTCGCAGCTTTGCTGGTAGTGTAATGAAATCGGAATGGAGTGGCAGCCCGTACGCAGAGAAGGAATTTGAGACATTAAGCCAAGGGTGGATTAAGGTTAAATGGGTCCCAGATCCACCCGAATATTGCCCCACCAGAAGGAAAACTTCCCGGCCTCCCAGGACTTTCTCCATCCCCTGAAGAGAAGTGGAATCGCCAAAACTGCACTGCGAGGAGTTTAATACATGAAAGACAGGGTGAAATGGTGGTCATGCCCAGAGGGCTGGTTTAGATCGTCTGATGGTCAGGTCTGTCAGGTCTGCCCAACCCCGTGTCCCCCACTGTCTGGAGGGGTAGTCTGCGGAGAGCCCTTTGCACGGACGATCCCAAAAGGTGGCAAGGATACGGCTGCCCATGTCTAGGGGAAGAAGAGATGTTAAATTAGTAGATCATGCCCCAGAGGAAAATGCTGTTGGCTTTTTTTTCTTCTTTCTCTTTCAGTCGGGTCCTACACAGCCTGTGGTTACTCTCCAGGTAAAACCTACTGCTTGACGCTTTCACAAAGCATTTTCTCCTCCCCACCAGTGATTTCCAGTTGTCCTTCCACGACACAGGCTCTGTTCCTGGGACCGCTGTGCCTGAAAGGTTGTAGCCCTGGATGCGATTGAGCAATGGAGCACACGAATGACCCGCACCTGCAGGAGAAGGACAGGATGAAAGACATGCTACTTGTCACCTGCAGACTTGTGATCCAGACGTCCCGGGAAAGTTTGGATCAGGCTTCTTTGCAGCTGTCAGCTGGCTCCGTAATTGCCTGTACCTACAGTTTTGCTCTGAATAGCCTGGCGTGCTGGGGAAATCCTGAGCTGCATCTGAGCATCCTGGACCAGGCTTGAGTCACGCCACAAATTCTGGTCCTGCTTGGCAGCTTAGCTGTCTGGTTGCAGGCAGGTCATTAGTAAGCTTTCTGGTGCACTGCGTTGTAACATAATCATCCTCCCTTTCTTCTCTTTTTTTTGGGGGGCATAGAAGTAAGAGATTCCAGGGCTTTTCTCTTTTGCAGCCACAAAACTAATTTTCTATGTTAAAAAAAAAGAAGGGAAAAAAGACCCAGTGGCTCCTTCTGGGGGAAGGGACGGAGTTGGTAATGACTTACAGAGCCGTGAACCGCTGGTTCAGAACAATAGGTCCCAGGCAGAGGAGTTTAAAACAAATGAACTCCAGCCTACAATAGCCCAGGGGCTTGCAAATAAATGATAGAGTCAATCCGAGAGAGAGATGTCATGACTAAAAATTAACATCTGATGCTGGTTGCGCGAAGAGCTCCCGGGGAGAAAAAACTTGCCACCCTTGCAGAACCGGGAGCCCCGGTGTTTGCAGCTCCCAGGATCCCATCCCTGGTCCGGGGTGGCCTGGAGTGAGGTTGTGTGCAGGGGGGCTCACGCTGCTCCCACGCCGGCTGCTGCCCTCCCTACAGCATCAGTCCCCACATCCATGGGGCTTGGCGAGTCGCAATGTCCCCTCGACCTCTGTGGATGGCTGAGCCACGTTAGCACCAGGAGGCATCACCGAATCTGGCCTCTCCCTCGTAGGTTTTGATATTTGGTCTCATTTCATGGTAGCATGTGGTTTTGTTTTCAACTGTTTATTATGGTGTCTTGTGTGCTCTGTTACGGAAAGGAGCTGGGTCTACAGCTGATGGATGGGGTCCCACAATGCAAGAGAAATGTCGCCTTTTTATTTTTTGAAAAGAGAGATCTGATTACTTTTAAACTGTATTTTGGTGTTATGCAATCTTCCCATTGGCGTCGTTAAAGCCACAGCCTCGAACAGCTTTTAGCTGTGTTTTAAACACAGCGTTTTCCTGGGATAGCGAAGATGAGCTGGTTCCATGAGAAATCTCAGGGACACGTCAACTCTAGTGATATTAAAAGGGGCAAATATCAACGGTAAAGAACAAGAATATCTTGCTCTTCAGTAACGCCTTCCACCTGGAGACAGCCCTGTTGCAAACAGATCCAGCCCCCCAACTCAATTTGCAAAGTAGCCTCGTTCCCCTTTTAAAAGTGCAAAAACAAAGGGAGAAAAGTCAACATTGTTTAAATTTCTTCTTGCTTCTATAGCTGCAAGTGGCAAAGGTTCCATGAACTTGAGCAGCGCAGGATCAGACCCGGAGAGAGCGCAGGAGCCCGGAGCATTGGTCCTTTGTGTTTTCTCCTTGCATTGCTCTGGTCTGTCTCAGCGGCTTTCATCTCGTCCCGCGAGGCTGTCTGTGCTCAGACCCCAAGCTGTCATCGCAATATATATATTGTTTTGTTCGTTTGTCACAGTATTTCTGTCCCAGCCCAGAAGCACCGTGAATGGGGGGGATGCTCAGCCTCAGCGCTGGAAGGCACTGCCGGGGGCCGGAGGGTCCTGCCTTCGCTAGATGTGGCTTCACGTCGCGCCCTGAGAATATCCAGAAGAGCGACATTTCATCCACCAAAATAAAAGTAAAATTAATGACCCCCACTCACATTAATTTTGGAAAGAAATTCATGTGCACCCAAACCCTCTGAGAATGCTCTGTTTTCCATCTAGCTCTTCATCCAGTCATAACTGACTGAACTACTTTATATGCCCTTGGATTCTGGCCCAGAAAATGTGTGGTTTCTTAAAATATATATGTATACACTACTTTAATACCAGCCAATACCTTCTGAAATGTAGGTGGCCAGAAAGGCATTGGCTGATCTTTTCCTATTACATATTTTAAAAATGAGTTGACATTCGTATATAAATTCTGCGCAAGCTTCACGGAGTTTTAGTAGCAATATTGAAAGGGAATGTCAACAACCGCTTAGCTGCTAATACGGGCTGGAGATAATAACTAAGGTAGCCGGGCAAATTGTATTTCCAGGAAATTTTGTCAGTTATGCAAAAATGGAACAGCTTGGAAAAAAAATAATAATCTTGATTTCTTTTCGTGAAAGGAGTAGGTACTGTGAGGTCGAAAGGAAATTTGAAAATGGATGTATAGGGTCCTAATTTACTTTAATATTTCCTGTGTAAAGTCTTAAAGTTAAAGATTGATTTTTCCAATAAACATTACAAGCATAATGACCTGGAGGTATGACCACAGATCACGTACCAGATGGAGAGCGATGGAAAAAGAGCTACTGCTGTTAGAATATGCTTTATCTTCTTTTTTTTTTTTTTTTTTTTTCTTGGGGAAACCTGCAGTATTTGAAAGAAAAGGATCGGACTCTGAAGCGTGCAGTAAGAAAGACTCCACTTACTAATGTATGAATAAAGATAGAAGAATTTGGCCCAGAAACAAACTGTCTTTGGAAAGGATGCTGAAAGCACATATATCAAATTTAATTGAATTTTCAAGCGGATTTCCGATACACAGACTGCATTTATAATTTGGTCCCAGCATCATAAATAGAGTAATCACAAAGTTTTGGTCAAAACTTTTATTTTCCCAACCAAAGGAAGTGTATTTTTCACTGAAATTAAAACTTCTTTCAGAGTCCTGACTTCAGCACAATCCCGCGTTAAAGCTGAGCAGGCACATTCGGACCATGTCCAGGGTCCGTGTGTCTGCACCTTCGCAGAATGGAACGCTTTGACCTTTTTTTTGCACCATTTTTAGTGGGGCAAGTGCTGTTTTCATACAAGAAAACATTAAGGACTCTTAAAATGTTGGATTTCAAATGAAACTGGGTGGTTTTCTTGAACTCTGTCTTTTTTTGCGGGTTAGATTTTTTGTTTTTCTGATGCATTTTTGTGTGTTTGCATGTTCAGATTTCGGAGGGTGGAAGCTACCAAAATCAAAGACTGTCCTTCCAGAGCAGAAAAGCGAGTTCTCACTCACTTCTGATTTCCACCCTAAACCCACTGATAAAAGCATTAGAAAGAGACCCTGGTTTCTGGCTGTCTTCTCCCTTTAGGATCAAGCAATTTGGGATGGAGCAATAAAACCAAGGGCAGAAAATGGGCAGGCAGCCGGAGCAGATCCATCACTGAACAGGCCAGAGCCACCGTTTTTATAAGTCAACACTCCTTTGGTCCCTACAAGGAACTGAGGATCAACGTCTGCCCCTAATTTCGCTCTCTCTTGGCTAAAAGAGTGTTTGCAAACGCATCCCCATGTTTCCGTATTTATTTCGTGCTAGCTTCTGCCATAATGTGTCTTCCCTGTAGGAATAATTACTCGTGCTCCTGGGTGCGTGCGGCAGGATGTATCCTTGCATCTGCCGTCCACTGAGCCCCCGATCCCACCCTCCTCCCTTACAGCTGCTGCCTGTGACTTTAACACCTTCTCTTTGGGGTTTGGAGAAGGACGTCTTTGTCCCCAGACTCATCCGGCTTGGTGAGGAGATCTGATCGTTTCCAGGACCAAAGAGCCCTCTGGAGAAGGTTGGTGCATCCATGTGTTAGCACTCAGTGCTCCTCCACCACGTCTTCAGCCGTGCCACTGAGCCACCCCAGGGATGCCCCACGTGTTGTCATCCCGACCATGTCCTGCTGGGCAAAAGCGACCCTTCACTCAGGACATTTCATGGTCCATCTGGCAGATGGTCCTCCCTAAAATGACCCAGGGGCATGCAGGCGAGAGGGCTGCAAAAGCACCTGCTCTCCTGCCTGTTGCATTCGGAGAGCTCCGAGGACACCTCTCTACATCTATTTTGCCTTTTGTTGGGATAAGTGCGTAAAATGACATCTCCCCCTCATCTCATCCCGCCTCCCCAGCGTGGAATAAAGATCAATGGCAGTTGTTGGACAACCAAAGAGTGTGAACCTCATCACGAGAGGGAAGGACGCAGAGGGGAAAGCAGTGAAAATGTATATTGTTCCCAGCGAGCTTAGAGAATGTTTAAAACGCAACAATGGAACCTGACTCCTTCTGAAAATCTCCAAAGCACTTAAAAATAGGAATCCGGTCTCTCGCCCCCTCTCCACCCCACATACTCTGAAGCGTATAACAATAGAAACTCTGTTCCTACGGGTTCCCCTACAAATGACCCCTGGAAAGCATCGACTGCTTCCTGGAGGCTCCTGCCATCATCCCTTCCCCAGTAATATCTGCATCTGCTTCCAGATCCGTAATCACATTTCCTTAATTGAGCTGTGAAGTAGGATTTACATGACTCCATTTAGATTTCGTCGCTTGCCAATAAGGAGATAGTTATTTCAAATTAGACGCGAGGAACATGAGATTCTGATCTAAGGGAGAATCTAATATCTAATAATATGTGCCTGGCTATAGGTGATAATTTGAGTTTACGGAGCCCCTGTAATTACATTTTCTATGTGTGCTTTGTTGTGGTTACCAGGTAACTGCAAAGTGATTACATGAATATTTATGCTTGGCAGGTTAGACACTGCTGATATACACAGGATTAGCATCGTTTTTCCCCCCCTTGTAATTCTTTGTGCTAATATCTGGGACTCATATCAGGATAAAGGCGCCTTGCCAGTGAAAAAAAACCCCACTAATGCCATGCTCCTTATCTGAGGCATCAATTTGCTTTTCCCTGAAGCACAGCCCTTGCATTTTGAAATAGAAATCGGTCTTTCCTTCCTCCGTGATACATCCAGGACAGTTTAAGTCAGGTTGGAAATCTCTGATCTTGCCTTTCGTAGAGGTTGTGCAACATGCCGCGTGGGACCATTTCTGCCAAACCTATAACACTTTGCGTGTGTATGTGCATGTGTGTGCGTGGGGATGGACGTGGCAGTGGTTTCGCCTGCTCCTGTTGGGGAATATAAATAGAAGAAGGGTATGGACACAGGCGCAAGTCACCGAGGCAAGGGCGTGAAGTGGCAATGTGTCATACTGCCCACATCCATGCTCTTACCCCATGGTAAGCGTGAGGTAATGGGAGGTGAAATCATGCCCCTTAATTAGAGAGGGTGGAGCTGGCTCGCGTTCGCCGTGGTACGGGAGGGTGTGCAACGTGCCGCCCCGCAGACCGGCTCGCGCCCTCGCCGAACCCATCGTGACCGCGCTGCAGGCCCCAACCAACATCAGTGTGGAGTCATGTCCTTGGATAACTGCGCGAATTTGGGGGTAACACAGAGCACTGGGGTATCCAACCGGTTTGCTCCTCACCCTAGATGTGCTAATGGCACAGCAAGGACTGTTTGGAGAAGGGAGGTTTTGGAGGGCCCTTCTGTCTGGCTCTCAGTCATCTGAAAGAGCATCAAGTGGCAGCTGGGATGCAGATGATGTCCCAGGGCTGTCACCTCCCACCCATCTATTCTGTCTGATCAGGCAGTGAGACCCAAACCAGCCACCTTGCCCCAGCACTTGGGGGTTTTCCTCCACAGACCCCCCTCTTTTGGGAACGCAAGAGTCAGCGCTGCAAAAGTGGAGACCACCTGCAAAGCCACTCTGCTGTTGGCTTGCCCTACACCTTCCAGCCCCGTCACTACTCAGGGTCTACTAACAATCACAGCAGGCAGGAGGGGACAGGTAGAAAGGACCTGCAGCAATAGGACAATGGGAAGTGGTTTTAAACTAAAAGAGGGGAGATTCAGACTAGACATAAGGAAGAAGTTTTTCACACTGAGGGTGGTGAGGCCCTGGCAGAGGTTGCCCAGAGAGGTGGGAGATGCCCAATCCCTGGAAACATTCCAGGTGAGGCTGGATGGGGCTCTGGGCAACCTGATCTAGTTGAGGATGTCCCTGCTCATGGCAGGGGGTTGGACTAGATGGCCTTGAAAGGTCCCTTCCAACCCAAAACATTCTATGATTCTATGACTCTACAGAAGCAACCTACTTGCAGAACTCCAGTTGATAATGAAGAACTGGCCTTTTGCTTTTGCCCCCAATGGCTACGTCTATAAGGGTCAATGCAATAATGCATATGACTAAAGAGCCCTAAAATGGAGCAGGCCCTTCCACACTGTCTACTGGGAAAGGGCTTGCTTGCAGAAGAGCCCTTGCTTTCAGCAGACAAGGGAAAGTTGAAGAGAGCAACGCCGGAAGGGAACCATCGAGTTGAGTGCTCATGGTACAAATAGCTCATCCACCAGCTGATCTGGTCTTCTCTCTTGTGTCAGTGTGGCCCAAGGGCTACGTGAGCTCTGTGAGAATTACTATTAGTCGTGGACCTGATTTTCCTCTCAGCATCCTTTCACTGAATCTGATCAAGCTCCCTTAGGTCAGGAAGAACAATCCAGCTGTGTTCCCAGGTTAGGAGAGAGGGAATGGTGATCAAAACAAGTCTGGGCAGCAATTACCTTCAGATCTGACACTGTCGCAGCAGAACCCGTAAAGATATTACACAGGGCGTCATGCACTTTCGCGTTGTTATGATAACCCAGGTTTAATCGCTCAAGCTTCGGCAGGGATTTGGTGGCCAGTGGTTTCAGAAATGACTTTTATTTTGCCAGTGCTTGTGAGCAGAATGCTGTTTGCACATGAAAACGGTCTGCTTGCAAAACACAGATCTGCAAAATGAGCAATGGGGCTGAACGCTTGGGATCTGATTTATTTCTGAGCGCTCTGCGTGGAGCTTTCAGAGTGCGGAAACCTGCACCAAAGAAAGAGGAAATTATTTGAAGGGAGTCTGCTTTTAAGTAGAAAAGAAATCATTTGCTGAATGTTTTAGATACTGTTGATGTTCTCAAATTTAAGGCATGAAAAGAAACGATTTCTCGCAGCAAGGCTGTGAGCAGGAGCCATCTCTTTGATCTGTATCTGCACACAGTGGGGTGGGGTCCATGAATTACAAGGAAACGTAATGCGCTGTCATACTTAAATAAAAACACACCAGCTAATTAAATTGAGGCCCAGAGACCAAGTGACTGATCTGCAAGTTTGGAAATCTCTATCCTGTTCAGCTCTGCAGCTTGGGGTAAGTCACTTAACCTCTGTGTTTCCCAGTTCCCCTCCCCATAGCCTCCCTGTCTACTGATGAAAAATTAAGTATGATTTACACAGAGCTGTATGAATGTATTTTCCTCATCCTTCAGGACTTGGACTCTGACATTAATCAGACCTGCACGCCCTGACATAGCATATGGTTGGCCTCCACATGTCCTCAGCCAGCCAGGCTGCTGTCTGGGCTAGTTGCTTCTAAGGTCTCTGCTGGTCACCACAGAGTCAAAGGTTTGGAGACCCAAATGTTAGAGGACGTGGGTCAAGCAGGGAGCATTGTCCCACGGGACCATGAGAAACACTCCATCTCTCATTCTTCAACTCCCACACCGTGATGGGCCAGCCAGAACATCCCCAAACGGCGTCTTGACTTGGCCAGGATCTTCATATAAGAAATATTTACACCGCTGTGCATTAGCCTAACTCATCCTGGATGTATCAGATTGATAGCACATGCATATCTGGCCATCGGATGGCCAGCAGTCCTCTGGAAGCCACGGCTTTAGGTGGGCTGCTGAATGTCTGAAAATCCAGCAGATCATTTATAAAAGTGGTAGATCATTATTAAAAAGCAGGAAGAGTAACATCTTGCTCATGAAATCAGCAAAATACCTCAGCAAGCAATAGAATAAGAGATTATCCCCAAAGCAGTAAAATGATGGATCACCAGTGAGACAACAGATACCGAGTAAAACAGACAGAGCAGTAGATCAGATTAAAAGTAGTAGTTGGCCATGCAGTTCACGAAGGGGGGGTCGTCCAATGCTGGGTTTTGCCATTGTAGTAATACCAACCTGGTTGGTAAAAGGTGAGTACACACCAAAACTCATCCAGTTTCCAGGCATTGGAAATGCCTTTTCACCTCCGGAAAGGTTTCCCTGTTGGGTGGAGAACTGGAGTTTCACCACGGAAGAACCTGCCCTCAAGCTCTGGTCATTTCTGGAGCGCAAGGTCAGATTTCAATGCCAGCCCAAGAGGCATCTATAAAATGGTCTCAGTCCATGTTCAAATCGTAGGTTTTCAGGGGCTGGTATTTTCCTCTTTTGTTTCCAGCAGCATCTGGGAAGGCCAAGACACTAACCTGATAAATGACTTTCAATCATTTGAAGTCAGGTCAGTCTGTAGGAGCCCTGGGGCCACCAAGGAGGACCTGACCGTCTTATTTAGCAGTCATAGCACAAGAATGCCAGGCCTGGATTCATCATCCCTAAAAGAGATGGGATTTCCTTGGTTGGGACTGTGGCTGCTCCAGTATCTGTCTGTGGTCACCAGAGAAACCTTCAGCAAGCGATTCAGACTTCAACTGTGCCATGTCTATCTTTTCCCATAGGTTAGAGAGGAGCCCCAGTGCAGCTGCCATTCAAAATTAGGTGCCTCGTTCAGGTTGGATGCTCCTCTGAGCCAGTGAATAAGGAGTGCTAATGTCCAACATGCTTCTACGCCTCACCAGGGCCTTGGGGAAACTGCAATGTCAAATGCTCAATAGAAATAAATGGAACAGGAGTACCTCAGAAAACTTCATTCCTCAGGAGTCTAGGAGAGCTAATTACAATTTCCCATGTTACATTTTGGGCCAACGCCTCTTGTTCCATCCCTGGGCACCTCCGAGGAGAGCCCATCTCTGTCTCCTCTGCACCATCCCGGCAGGGAGCTGCAGAGAGCGATAAATTCCCCCTTTGCCTTCTCTCCCATTGCACCTACCCAGCTCTCAGCCTCTCCTCGCATGCTCTGAGGTCCAGCCCCAACCAGGATTCGCTTCTTCACCTGCATCCCCGGCCAGCCCCAGCTGTCTGCAGCTGCATCACCCACTGAGGAAGGCTCTGCTTCTGCGTCCAGGCAGCTGAGGACCTTGGCAACATGGTTCCCTTTGGGCCATTCCAGCAGTGCTGATGCCTCCTGTGCCACCAGCTCGTGTGACATCCAGGTGCTTGGGGTCCCCAGTGCTGAAGATGCAATCGTGATGCTGGGCAGTATCTGGACAAAGTGTCCTTTCGCCGGGCGCATTTGAGGTCCTCCCCCCTGGTCATCACCCCATGACAGAGCTTTGTGGACCAACCCAGTGGCCATCTCTTCTACAATGGTTGCATCACCCCTTTCCACATCCCACTGATATCACTAGTGTGAAGACAACCCACTCCGTAATTTTGAACTCTAAGACATCAGCAGGGGCCAGGCCAGGTTTC